>PVLD010034291.1:0-12834 GCA_004027595.1 Dinomys branickii | reverse complement strand
TGCTTCCAATATTCACATTCTTTGATTCTGTCTTGGTCACTCTTTTGGGGTGCCTTTGCTATTTATTTTCTTCTGCTTTCTCCCTTTTCACTTTTAACATTGTTTTACTTTCTTTTCCATGTTTTTGTCCCTCTTATTTATATTTTAATCAACTTTTATTTTAATTTTAATTTTTTTTTGTCTTTAGAGAAAGGGTCTTGGTATGCAGTTCAAGCTGGCCTTCAGCTCACTTTGTAGCCCTGGCTGGCCTCGCAATTATCCTCCTGCCTCAGCCTCCTGCCTGCGGGGATTACAGGCATATACCACCACACATGGTTTTTAATCAACTGTTAGAACATATTATTTCACATTATTTCTCTCCATGCTTATCCTTTTGTTGATGTTACAAATGTTTCAGTCCTACTTTGTTTTTACTTTATTAATGCATCTGGTTCCATGCTATTTTGTTACAGTTATGGTTATTCATTTCCCCATTCCTATGTAGTTTTGAGGATTGAGCCAGTCACTTTAAGTTTTGGGATAGGTACTATGACATTGCACTATACTCCCCAACCAGCTAAGAGACAGGATACCTTGTTCCACACACAACCCTTCTTCAACTTCATCAAACATTTTATCTCAAAGAATAGGGACTGGAACCCAAGAAAATGACTACAGTCTTTTCACAAATAGCTGAGGCTCAGCTAGTTACAGAATTGTCCTCATCAAGGCAGAGTCCTGAACTAATCTGACTTCATAACCAGTGAAGCTGTGCTTGTGCCTTGATTCAGCTCACAGTTGCTCCCACAACATGCTCTGGCTCTTTAAACCTTCTCTGGGTCAGAGGGCTGCCAGGTAGAGGAATTCCTTATTTTCTTTGCTCAAATAAACTCTGGTGTGTCTCACTTATTAAAGAGTTTCTTTTTAATATTAATTATAGGATAGACACTGAAATTTTATTTCAATGTGATTAGAAGTCAGGTGAAAACAAAATGCAGTGTTTATATTCTACATCTGTTACTAACCAGCTAATGCTGTATGGTGGTGCCTGAAATCCAGGCTACTCAGTAGGCTGAGGCAGGAGGATCACAAGTTCAAGGGCAGACTGGGTAATTTAGGGAGACCTCGTCTCAAAAAAGGAGGGAGAGGATAAGGTAGAGATGTAGTTCAGTGCAACACCTTGGGTTAAATCCCCAGTACCACACTCCAACACATACTCCCCTACATTCACACACAGAAATTAACAGTTTTCCTTCAAAACAGTTAACAGTAATTTGAACAAAGATGAAAACAAAATGCAATGGTTAGCATGTATTTATAAAAATAAATTTCAGGGAAACATGTTTGTGTGATGCTCTAGTCTAAAGTTATGCACCAAAGTCTTACTATTAGTTTTTAAAAATTTGGAAAAATAGTAATCTTAGAATATCGATGTGCAGAAAACATGTTCATGGCCGTCTTGGATTTTCAACTCTCTCCCACTGATTTGTCCCACAGAAGAACTGGCAGGAGGCAAGTATCCCCTGCTGGTCATCTCTGCCAAAGACACAACTTTGACAAATGAAGAATTCTGTTCACAAAGAAGAGTTGTGCTAGCCTCCCTCATGCGAGCAGGCTGAGGGTGCAGAGGGAGGCAGCCCTGTCTGGAGGTCCAAGGGGGCTCTAGGTCCCTGCCTAGGTGAGGGACCTGTACTCCGTGATGCTTCACATCCTACAGACAGCTGCCTAGAGGAGTCACCACAGAGGGCTGGACCGTGTCTCTCCACAGTAGGTGAGGAGCCTGAGTTTTAGCTTTACAGGAAAATTGAGAAAACTGTCCTCTGGCACAGCCCACACCGAGGGTGGGGACTTAGGCTCCCTCAGAGGGCGGAGGATCTCCATCAACTACTCAGGATTCCTCTGTATGGGAGGTTTGTGCCCTCTCCCGGTTACTTATTTATTCTTCGGGCCATCATGACACCCTGCATTTATCCTCGCGCAGATGTCCCCCTGGAAGCCTGAGGTCCTCAGTCACACAGGCGGGTCTCAAGTGGGCTCTTTCCCATCCCAGGATGCTCTGCTTTCCGGTGGCCCAGGCCCTTCCATGTCCTGAAGGCCTCAGGATCCCGGGTGCGGCCATAGGTGACAGGCGACACCGCTTCTGGTTTCCTCCCCGCGTGGTCACCCGCGCTCTGAGCCATCCTCCCAGCTTCCACGCGGGTCCTCTGCGTTGCAGTGTTGCTGCTCTGCGCAGCAATGGTCTGGAAGGCAACGCCTTTCCTGGGACTCTGCGCACCGGACATGCTGCGCTCCAGCACGGCCACGAGGGGGCGCCCGAGCCCACCCGGGACCGAGGACGTGCAGGTGGACTCCGCGCAGGCGGACTACAGGCAGGCCTCGCCGTGCCGCAGGGTGACTGGGACCCTAAGTGGCAGTAGGATCTCTGCCCCGAGGAACACAACTCCATACAACCAGGCACGGGTGGGGGCAGCTGGAGACTTCTCCTGGGCACCCCTAATTCTGTCTTCACCCATGGGCACGTCGCGTCTTAGGCTTCCTGCCTTTCCTGCTGGAGTAGCCCAGGGTCCCCCAGGAACGCCGGGCTCGGATCCGTGGCCACAGGAGTGTGGACGCTGACGTGCATGGAGCAGGGGCTATTGTGGGGCACCTAGCTCGAACAACGCCGCATCCACCCTGGGCCTGGAGCCTCCACCCTAGGGAGGCACGGTACCACCACAAGCCCCCAGATGGAGCCCCCACCTGGGTCCCGGAACCCTCCCTGCCTTCAGGAAAGGCCCACCACTCCCCTAAGAAGTCCTGGCCCCACCTCCTGCCTACAAGACCCGGCACCCGCCTCTCGCCACAAGACAGGGCATCTGTCCCCCAGGCGGGAATCAAGGGAGGGGAACGCTAAACTGATCCAGCTGGGGTTGCTCGGAGCCGGACCTCCCGGGGCCCAGGGTCTATCACAAAGCTCCGGTCTCCTCCACCCCGTTCCCACCGAATTGACAGGAGCATCGCTGCAGACAAGAGCACTGCAGGAGGCTTGGTGGGCAGCACCGGGACGCGGTGTGGACCGTGTAACCTGCATAGGTGCGCATGCGGGCCGCGCTCAACCTGGCCGCCCTGTTCTTTGCAGCCCACGTGGGTGAGGCGAGCCTGGGCCCGGGCCGGAGAGGACACAATGGCGCACTGGAACCAGTAGGGGGAGCTCGAGCCGTGCTGTGACCCTCGGTAGTAGCCGGGGTACCAGCCTCACAGGTGGACTGCAGGTAGACATCCGACCCCTGGCAGGAACCACCCCACGGACAGTATCTCCAGTATCTCGGTGGTGCCCTGGCGGTACCCCGCGATGCCAGCACCCCGACTGGCGGGGGTCCCTACCAGGCCACAGATCCGGGTGCAGTGGGAATGGTGGGGACCCTGGCTCTCAGTGCCCTGATTCTATCAAAAGTTAACACTCCTACTCCCCTCGGCCACATGGGACGCCCCTCAACATCAAAAGGAAAGCACCTCGGACCCTCCTTGCCCAGGAGGGTCCCTGGCCCACCGCCCCGGGATTCCCCTCCTGTTGCTGGCTGCAAGGCCACTAAGGAACAGCACAGCCACACCTGGACCCTGCTTAGGCGGGGGTGGGGCAGGGAACTCGCGGAGCCACCAGTTTGGCCTGGCACGGATGACAGGTGGCACTTGCACAATGTCCTCCGTCTGTGCCACTGGGATGCCCCGGCTCTTCCCCTGAGGACCACTCACTTAAGTTGTGTGTGGATACCTTCGGTGCCTGGTCTCAGTCGCTGAGAAGAGAGGCTTGGGTACCAGGCATGGCTGGGCACCTCTGAGGGGCAGGACGGGGTTCTATAGACCCCTAGGACCTGGTACCCCAGGGACCCTTCCGCAGATTCCTATGCTGGGGTCCAGGGGACCCTTCTGGCCACCTTCTTGGCCTGGGCCTGTGTGTCCTTGTGGGTTCACACTACAGTGACAGGGGCCAGCATGGCCTGCCCGCTCCTCAGTTTCTCCCTGGGGCTCAGTTGAGACAGGTCCCACCCCAGGAGTCAGAGTGAGGTCTCCAGGCTGCTTGATCCCTTTCTCTGCATTCACCCAGTTTCTCCACCTTTGCTGTTTAAAGTTTTCCTTACAGCTCCCTTCTGACCCCTGGAGGTCCACTCCTTTTGTTTCTTCACAGCGGTTTCCAGGCTTTTCACCACTGAGTGTGATGCCAGAGAGGTTTTACTTTGCTGCCAGCCTTTACTGCACCATGTTGAATCTCCTCAACATTAGCGTTAAGTGATGATGTTAGAGATGTCTTGGAGGCAACAAGGTCTGTACTTTCCCATGTCCCTATGTCCATAGCAGGCGGGCACAAGGGTCAAGGGGTTTGGAATCTGAGGTGTGGCCTTGGGCATTTGGGCAGGTGAAGTGTGTCCTTTCAGCCCTATTTCCTTATCTGTCACGTGAGGAGAGCAGACAGACAAAACACAAAAGGTCAAACTATGCATTGTCATCCATGGATAGATGGGTTAAAGGATAAGTATAAAATGCCAAACCCCGGGCTTTGCACCAAGTGAGCCAATGGTTAGGTCTGCTGCTTCCTACTGTTATTTACTTACGTGCTTTAAATTCAGTAAATATGTTTTGGCTCACTGATGTCGCCACTGCAGAGAGAAGCATGAAGTTATCATTCTCATTGAGAAATTGTGAGAGGTAACTTGGGCAGCCATCAAGGGAATGGGGTCCCTTGCCCATCATCAGCTGAATGATCTATTTGGAAGAATTTTATTGAAGATTTTGCATCGATTTTAAATATTGATATGTAGATCTGTTTTATTCTAGAGTGCTTATCTGATATTGTTTTGGGGGAATGCTGTCTGTGTAAAATGATGTTGGAAACATGCTTTGCCTTTGTGTTTCACAGCAAAATTTGAGGAGCTGCAATGTTTGTTCCTCTGTAAGTTCTGGTGGAGTTAAATGTAAGTCCATTGGGTGCAGGGATATTTTTAGTTTGCAGAGTTTTTGCTACTCTTTTAATCTCATTGCCTCCCAGGTCCTCTGAAATCTGGGTGGAAGCCTCTTTAAGCTCAGAACTCTTGTATTTTTCTTGTTTCTAAAGCCAGGGCCACGTGGATGATGCCAAGGTCTGCTGCCACCTGGAGCAGTAGCCAAACTTTTTTTTTCTTGGCCATAGGAGTCGAGTGCCTGGGTCGCTGGGCACACTGAATCCAATTCTGAGGAGCAAATTTTTTATGTCGTCTCCATTTTGGAACCTGGTGCAGCCGTCGCCGCCATTCTGGAACATGGCACTTTTTAGTTTTTTTCTGAAGACAAGGTTTTTCACCTCTGCAGTTTTGAAACTGTATAGGTTGCAGACTTGGCCTGAGCAGGCCATCTTTTTTATTTTCTTGTTTTTTTTCAGCAATATAGAGTTCCGCAGCCTTATCTTTGAAATCCACAGTTTTACTGGAGTTTTCTTTCTGGCCAAACTCACAACATTTTAAATCATCCTGCTGGGCTCTTTGTTTTTGATTGTCAATATAAATCTGATTAAAAGCCCCCAACAATAGCCATGTCATTGTCCCAACATTTGACTGTCTTGAAATATTTTTTGCCAGATTAATCAGTTTGTTGTCACCCTTAATCTCAGTCTTAGGCAAAGTCTCTGGACACGAGCAAAATGCAGAGAAACTTTTTGCCAAGTCATAACATACATCATCTGGAGTCCAACAGCCAATGTAGTCCTTTTTTTTAACAGAAACTTTCCAAACTTGGTCTTTACTGGCAGGATTTCTATTAGCCTTTTGGTCTTCCAAGCTCTGAGTAGAATCTCCCAGACAGAACAGCCGAAGGGGTTTTAGTTTTTCCCTTTCAGGCGACATCTCTGAACCTTTCCAAATTTTTTCCATAAGCCATTTTCAAAGGCTCTTGAAACACATGGTCAGGTATAGCCACAGCAATGGCCCCACTCCCGGTACCAAATTCTGTCTGGGTTACTTTACTTTTGTTGCTGAGACAAAATACCCAACACCCAAAATGAAGAAAGGAAAGGTTTATTTAGCTTACAGTTTGTGGAGGTTTCAGTCCATACTTGGCTGCTTCAGAGGCAGAGTGGCACATGGCAGAGGGCAAACTTCATGGCGCAGAGCACAGCAAAAACAACCACAGCAAAAGGGAGGAATGGCTGCAAGCAGCCTCCTTTTCTCCCCTACATTGTAAATAGCCTACCACCACCCAGGGGGCATGTACCTCACATAACCTTCATGCCCTCCACGGGCTCAGGATGTTTACAAAGTAAGCACCCTGGCTTCCTGCTGAGTCACTCAGCTAAACCTCTAGATGCCCCAAGTAGACACAATGTATCAACCATAACACTCACTTAGTGAGTTTGTTATTTGTATCAGGAATCCTATTGAGTGTTGAATGTTGAATTTGTATCCAGCTATACTACTGAATTTGCTTACTAAATCCAGGAGTTTTGTTGGTGGAATTTTGGGGATGCTCTATGTGGAATATGATGCCGTTTTGAAATAATGATAATGTTAGTTCTTCCTTTCTTGTCCTTATTCTTTTATTTCTTTCCTTTCTCTAATTCCTCTGGCTAATGCTTTCAGAACTACATTGATTAAGAGGGGTGAGGGTGGACATCTTTATAGCAAGTCTGAAAGAGCAACGTTTTCTTCTCAAGCAATTCTTCAGCAGAGCTACTCCTCCATTTTCTTCAAGGAACTAATTATGCTCTGAATGTGTCTGGTTCTTGTATTTGCTTACTGTAGCTTAACTGCAAATGGAATTAAAATTCCATAAAAGCTGAGCTGCTGCTTGTCTGTTTCCCTGCCATATTCCCAGGGTATGGGGGAGTTTCCAGCAAATACGAGGATTGTTTGAACTATACAATAAACGTTTAAATTAAAAATATATATTATAGGAAAAGATAATGCCATTAGGGCCCCTCAAAACACTGTATTTCAAAACACCCGATCATTCTTGACACTTTCTTTTTTCTGTGTGCTTTGAGGATTATTCTGTTCTGTGTATTCAGTCTGGTGGATTTTCACTGTAGTAATTTCATGTAAGGTTCTCCAGCTAAAGAATAGTGAAATTAATGGAAAAGATCACACAACAGTGTTACTCAAAACTCACAAAACTAAATACCAATGAAAGGAATCTTTGTCCTACGACTGAGACTACCAAGTGCAGGATAATGTGATGTGGGAAAGCAGCAGCTGTAAAGAGGAAGCACTAAAGTAATAAAAGCTCTGTCTACAAAATTCCATAGAAAATTAAAACTTGTCAGTATCGATGACACTGCTGGAGCTCAGGCAGAGATTTGCAAGGCGGCAGCAGGAAGGGTGTGAGACAGAACAGATCAATGTCCGCGGGTGGAGGTGGCCAGGTGGAGCCGGCAGGCGGGATCTAGAAGGAACAGCAGGTTGAGGGGAAGGGCTTGCTGAGTCTCTGGTCCCTGCCTCTCCTCCGAGGGCCCCCAGATGGGGAGGGGGCTCTGTGATGAGGACAGTGGAGCTCTGTGACATAGGCCTGTGTTCCTCCCCCTGATCTGCCAGGGAGCTCCCAGGCCTCAGTTGCCTGAGGGCGACAGTGCGCTTCAGATGGAGAACCTTTTCTCTCTTCTGAAGAGTCTCATTGTCACATGGTAAACTTTACCTCCACCACGTGGGCGATGGATATGATCCTCGCCTTTGCGGGTGGAGTGAGGCTGTTCCTCTTTCTACTGCCCTTCCTCACGGATAATCCATCGGTACGAGCACCACCTCTGCAAAAGAAGAATGGCTCCAGCAAGGTAAGAGACCATCAGGCTGGGCTGAAAAGGAATGTTCTCTTTCTTCTCCTCTTGCTACTACTTTACCAATCAGAGTGGGAGAAACGCAAGAGGGGAGGACTTGGGTATCATCGCTGTGCCATTCTTCTCATTTGTTTTCTATTTTTTCAAGCAGGGTTTTTTCTTTTTCTATTTTTTTCTTTTGAGACATCAGACTATTTCAAAGGCAGAGGACTGGATTCCCAAGGGAGTGGGGACCTCTACTGGAGGACAGGCCCAGGGCATTAGTTGTTAAGGCCCCTTCTTGCATAACTTCCTCTGCCCATGCCAGTCCTGTGTGTTGGACTGATCCATGGGCAGTGCTAAGCCCTGGAGAGTCTCCCCGCAGACCCTAGGATCAACTGACCTCGGGAAGCAGAATGCACTCAGCAGGGGAGCTGAGCCTGTGGATGGCTCTGTGTGCTGAGCAGCGATCCAGTGTTGTGGACAGCCATGCACGATAGAGCTTGCTGAGAAAATCTGCTTCCCAAAGACAAAGCAGAGCCACTTTAAAAATGAATTTTATTGGCTAAATTAGAAAGTTCTCTTCTCCAAGGACGCCAGTGGCACTGTCTAGGGAGAAGAGAGAGAGAATTGCACCCCAGCCCATCTTTCTTTCCTATCTCTCAGTACCACATGGTGAGGAAGGACTGGAGCAAGGTCAGAAAGAGGAGCTGCGCTCCAAGAGGTGAGGCTTGGTTCCTCCGGCCTAGAGGTGACTTGCCCTCGTTGGTCCTTGAGCGGCTAGACCTTCCCTCTGTGAGGATGTTGCGGGGAGGCCTGAGGGGGGATTCAGGGAGGGAAAGCGGTGCAAGGGACATTTCTCAGGCTCTGTGCTTGGCATGAAGCTGTGAGAGGACAGCGGGTGGGAGATGTGCAGCAGAGGGTGAGTGGGTCTCTGTGGGCCAGTGCTGCTGGATGATGTGGTGGGACCTCCAGGGTCAACTATGACAACTGCTTCACTTCACTGTAGCACATCTCTCTTGGAGATGATCTGCCCTTTTCCTCCACAGGAAGGTTACAAGAACACGAAGGTTGGTGGAGATGGAGGCACCGCATAAATGCCAAAGTGCTGCCTCTCTCTGTGACTCGGTATCAGGGTCACTGGTTCCATAGCTCTGGACACTGATGCATGGGCTCCTCAGTTTTCCCAAGGAGACATTCCCTTCCACCTCCTGTGGGATGCCAGACCTCTCTGTTCTCCACAGTAATCCTTCCTGTCACCGTTTTCAGCTCCTAGACACCATGGGGCAGAAGAGGGGACTGATGACCCGGCTTCGCCTCTGCGTAGATGAGAACCTTTCCCCTTCTGTCTGTGCCTGCCTCCCACCAGGGGCTATGATGTCACCTGAGCCACCTGGGCTGAGCAGGGGAGGGCCCTGCAGGGTGGAGTGGGGTGTGACGAAAGCCCAATGTGCTGGGGCTTTGTAAAACCAGAGGGCGCATGGACTGCAATTTTCCTCCCTGTCCAGGCTGCCTGACTTCCAGTCTGTGTCGGCTCCTAAGATACACCTTGTGCCTTTTGTCTTCTTCAGCCCCCTTGGGAATCTCCTGCAAAGTAGCAGATTTTAGCAGCTCTTTAGGGACGACGCTGATGAGGTGTTCCAACTGATATCTGCTACAGCTGACAGACCAAGGAGGCAACCTTTGGAGGATGATTTTGTCACCACTTCATCCTTATCAGTTTCCCAGGCTCCTTCCACTGAGCACCTGTGGTCTCTAACTTCTGATTTGCCTCCAGGTCTGAAGACTTACCAAGATCCTCTTGGATCACAGTCATCCCGCAGGGCCTCTTCACCACCGGGGTCTTCAATTCGGCTCAGATGCCTTTCACCTCAGCCACTTTCTCTTTCCTCCTCCCCATCACATGCTCCTGGTCCCTTGTCTTCCCCGCCACCTTTGCCAGACCCCAGCCTCGCTCTGCCTCAGCAGGATTCTGTACCACTCCCACTGGGGCCCATCCCACAGAATTCCTCTCCACTGAACAACTCCTCCTTGACTTCCCCTGTCCCAGCAAATTCACTACTTGGTCACTCAGGCCGTCCCATCTCAGCCTTGTCCCCATGTGAGGAGCCTCCCAGAACCTTGTTCCTCTTCATCTTGGCAAAAGGTCAATCCCAGGGAGGCCACCTGAATCCCCAATTGCCAGAGGCCCCATTCCTGGTAGACACTACACACGGACAGACAGAGGATGGGAGTTCCTATTTCTTCAATCCCGATGTCCAGAATGTTCTGGAAATACTCATCAGCAAGAAGGTGGAACTGAAAATGTACAATAACACTAAAGTGGCAGGGCAAGACACCTCCCTGTGTTCTCTGGGGAATACGTTCACATCCCTGGGCAAACAACAGCACCCTGCCCCTCCACAATCTTTTTGGAAAACAAAAGGAGAAGCAGAGCAGGTTCCTGTTTCAAAACAGCACTTCTTCCCAAGGATTTTTCAGGACCACTTGTACCAGAATAGGAGCCAGCTTTTCTGGGGCCTCCCAGTTCTACACAGTGAGTCTCTAGTGGATAAGATCAGAGTGCCTGGTGCCTCCTTAGAGATTTCGGCCATTTTCTTCAATGGACTCTGTAATTACGCACTGGAACACATTCAGGCTAATGCATTTTCACAACACGTTTTTTCCCGACACTTGGCCAACCATCTAGGCCAACCAAAAACTTTGACTCCAGTCTTGCCTTTACGCCAGCTCCAATCTATGTCTCAGAAACAGACCCAAGGGCATGTTCCAAGTGCACCTTGCCATTCACCTCCAGTTAAGGCCTCGTAGGTTTCTAGTCCTCCAAAGCAGAGGAGGAAGAAATATCCTATTTCCTCAACTATTCAAAAATTACAACAGAAATTTTTGAAAGAGACAAAAGGAAATCCAGCTTTATGTCCTGTGGTCAAAAAGTCTCACAAAGAGTTTAGCCAGCCTGAAGACAAACACAGAGCCAGCCAGGAAAACAAATTCTCTGTCAAAGTCCCAGTGGATGTGATCTCCTCTAAGGTCCAGGAAAAACTGGAGGAACACTTTCAAAAGAGACTGAACTGTGGGCTGCTCCCTAAGGTCCACCTATCTCTGGACAGAGAGAGAGCCCCAGGGACAAAGCAGGCAAAGGAAAACTGTGGGCCTTCCCAGACCTCCAGAAGAGAGAGAAGCAGCCAGGTCACAAAAGAGACCAGGACAGGGCAACTAGAGTTATCCCAGGTAGGGAAATACTCAAGCAATGAACTGGGAAAGGACACAAAAGTGCTGTTCATGGGTGTAGAGAACTCCCCAGAGAATGATCCTGACTGCATCTCTAAGGCAGGATCACAAAGGATTGGGTGGGACCTCTTAAGGAGTGATTCCAGAAATGAATCAAAAGGTGGTCCAGAGAAAAACCAAGAAGACTGTGCTCAAGTCTTACTGAGAGGGAAGGTTGAGAGGACTGGGCGTGCAATCCCTGTGTGTGTGGATTACTCCACCCTCATTTTACATCATGCCTATGACCCTCCTGGTATCTTAAATGAACCCATGAAAACTGGGAATAACACCTCCTTTAAGGGTCAGGAGTGTAGAAAGGGCAGACAGGACCACTCCCTCCTGCATCCTGGGACTCAACAGACGCTGGAAGCACACATGAAAAGGCTCTGTGTGAGGCACAGGTGGGGCATAGCCCTCAAAGTCATCAAGGTCATATGGGCCTTCTTAGTGAACAATGCTCACCCCTCCCAGCCTCCACAGCCTGCCTCTTCCTCTTCAGCCTCAGCTAACTCCAAGGCTGACTCCACCTGCCAGAATTTTAACTTCCTGGGAGAACCCTCTCACAAAATTCCAGGAGAGAAGGTGAGAGCAATTATGCAGGTTTTCCAAACTCTGGGTCCTCTCACTGCTCGCTCATTCAACTACCCGATAATCAATCACTCTGGTGATAACCGTGGGCCCTCAGAGGCTGCGCCACCTGGACAGAAGCGCAGCCTGAGTTCTCGGCCCCTCAGGCATGGCATGGAGGGCAGAGCCTGGCCTGCTGACACTGTCCTGAGGCCAGAAAGAGGTAGCCTGGGTCAAAGTTCAATCTCAGGAATGGGCCAGTATCAGCCTCAGGACAGAGCAGTTATGGTCTCCAGAGAGCCTTCCCGTGAAGTGGCAGCAGGGGACATGAATGTAAGATCTCCATACTCAAGGTCCAGCGTCACCAGACAGTGGAGAGAGAGGAGCAGATGCACTCTGACTGGGCACTGACCAAGGGAGCCAGTATGATGTCATACTCGCAAAAGTTTAACGTGAAGAGTTTCAGCTCTCTGGGATCCAGTGAAAGCTTAACTGTGCCCAGAATTTCTGCTGTGCAGGCCACAGGAGACTCATGCTTGGCTATACAGGAAGAGACAGAAGATAAGACTCAGGAGCCAGCCACCTCGATTCTCTTGCAAGACTTTGCCACTGGTGAGATTCTTCAACATTCTGCCTTAAGCTTGCCCCTCACTAAACATATTGTGTCTTCTCACAACCATCCACCTAGCCCCCAAGGAGTCCTTGCTGCTACTACATCACCTTCCTCAGGGAAATTCACCCTTTTAACGAGAGACAGGATGAGCCAGGAACAAAAAGACCCTAGGATCTCAAAACTTGAGGATGCACAGGACGTGAAAAGCAGTATGTTTGGTCCGCGTAAGGGTGCAGAGGGCTTTGTGAGCCCCAGGAGATTTATTACTAGTAGCCCATCACCTTCGTGAAGCATTTGTGACCTCCTAGTGAGGGATAGGATGGGCCAAGAACAAAAGGATCCCAGGATTCTCAAACCCCAGGAGCCAAGAGGGACCAAGACCAACATGTTTCTGCCACCTGAGAAGAGAGTGAGCTTTGAGAGGCCCAACCTAGGAAAGAAGGAAGACAAATAGGCAGGAGCCATGGGGGTGGGAGGGCTGGCTCCCCCTTCTCAGCTCAGGGAAGTAAGAAACCCCACGGGGAGCGACACGCTGCTCCTGGGGGAGAAAACACAAGCATCTTCTGAAAGCATTAACGGTATCCAGGTAAAGAAATGTGTGCAACACATGATGCATAACGAAGACAGAGCAGAGGCAGAGTCCCTGCGGAGA
>PVLD010034290.1:0-12835 GCA_004027595.1 Dinomys branickii | reverse complement strand
CTGCCTTCTGCTGCAGAAGGGGGCTTGAGCGGGGCTCTGAGGTTAGGATGCAGAGTTGCTCCCCTGATGTCAAGCAAGCACGCACATCTGCCTTAATTTTTTAAAAAACGGGTTTCTTAATAAAGGAAGCAGATGTGAAGAGTCTCTTTATCGCCCTCCACAGGGCAAGGACACGCCCTCCGCCCTGGAACACGCGTACACAGTGGAAGGAGGCAGGTGTTCTCTCTGCTAGGAGTGGAGCGGACCCGGAGGAATGGGGCGTCTCCAGTGCAGAGCGCCTCGGTCGCCCACCCCTCACCGCCTGCAGCTGTGCCTGCTGCTTCTCTTGCGGGTGAACTCCAGCGGCCGGCAGCGGCTTCCTAGAAAGCCTGTGCTCCCGCCCAAGCGGCAGCGTTTATCTCGAGTTTATCTCGAGCACGTCTAGGTATCAGGCTCCTCCTCCTCCTCGCCCAGGGTGGTGTTTCCCTTGTGGCTACTAACTCAGGAAGCAGGTGGCGGGACCTGACCTCCCTCGTCTCCACAGAGCCGCCTGGGTTTGCCACCAACCGTGGCGGCTGCGGATCTCGCTGATTGTTCTGCATGGGCTCACAGATCTGAGGCTGCAGCGTGGGCGGGACGCCTCGGCCCTGGGAACTGACTGTCGGAGAGGACCCTGTGCTGCTGCTTCGATCTGAGGAGAGGGGCGACGAGCTGACTGGGGGAGGGGCAGCTCTCTATCCCCCTGAGCTCCACAGGCCGGCCACATGGTCTTTTTATTTTCTGAGACAAGGTCTCGCGATGGGGTCCGTGATCCTTCTGCCTCGGCCTCCGGAGTGCTGGGATAGCAGGTGTGGCCACTCCCAGCGATTGAGCTGTGCCCCTTCTAAGCTCAGTCAGAAGGCAGAGCAGGGGGCTCACGGCAGCTGTGAGATCTGACCGCTGTGAGCAGAAGCAGGACTCAGGATAGCGCTGGATGCCTGGCCGGAGACCATGAGCGCGAGGCTGATTGGTCCCAGGTCGTGGGACAATCTGCCTGTGTCAGACGTTTGTCCAGGACTCCTGGCTGTCACTCAGTGATGTGCTCTGAGCTCTGTCCATGGCCAGAACTGGGCCAAGCCTGGAAGGAGCTGTGCCAAGCCAAGTGGTGAACAGAGACCAGGGGGCTGTCCTGGAGTTTCCACCGAAACACTGTACACTGCCACAGAGGTGCCATAGCCTCTACTAAGACAGAAGTCACCAGAGGGGACCACCGGGGCTTCTGTCCCCTCGTCACCCCTACCCCCACACGTGTCTGGCCTCTGCCTCTTTCCACCCCTGTGGACCAGTCCCTGACCCATGCCACATCCTGGCTGCTCCCTGTGGCCAATGTCTTCATTATGCTAGGTCCGGGGGATGAGTCCAGGTCTTTCCATCCCCACCTCTCCCCTCTTCTCCCCTCCTCCCTTCTTCCTTCCACCCTTCTCCTCCTCTTTCTCCTCTTCCTCCTTGTGGTGGATTGACAACTAACTGATGGGCAATTTGTAACATCTGGCTGAACTGAACCAGCTGTGGTGCTGGGTGTGGGGGGCCCACTTGGGGGTTGTTGCTGGTCGCATAAGAGGCAGACCTGGAGAGGGAGGAGAGGGGCTGTTGGTTCTCTTGGGGGAGCTCATCATGTTGGCTTTCCTGATGGACTTGGCTGTTCCCATCCTCTGAGGAGCTTGGGACCTTGTCGCTGAGAATGGCTTCGGTTCACTTTGGGGGAGCTCTGGTCCTCACTTTGAGCATGCCTCTGGAGGGGAAGGCACTGCTCAGTCTCCTGGAGAAGCTTGTCTCATTCACTTTCCTGATGGGAACTGGGTGTTCCTCAACATCAGAGGGGCTTGGGACTTTACTGTCACTGAGGACAGCTGTGGTACCTTTTGGGGGAGCTCTGGTTCTTCTGAGTGTCGCTTCCTGGCTCTGGTGCAGATCCCTCAGCCTGGGAGCACAGCTCCTTCATCCTACTGGCACAGACTTCCTAGATTCCACCACTGACCTTTGGGCCTTCCCAGTGCAGATCCGTGAAACAGGCCTGTATGAGATATTGTTATGGGCTCTGGGCCTCCACTGGACTCGTGGGGGGCACTGTTATGGGCTCTAGGTCTTTAGCTGGACTCATGCAGGACCCTCAGCTGGATCCTTTGGTCTCTAGTGTGTGGACTGATTTCCTGCACTGTCTTGTATATGATTCTTTGGGTGACGATTATAAATAATCTTATAAAATATGTGTCCTGTATTCCATTGTTCCCTTGTAAAACCCCAAACTACGACCTTCCTCTTTCCTGTACGGCAGATGGAACCCAGGGCCTTTGCACCGAGTTCCACCTCCAGGGCTTTTTCTATTTTTCATTTTGATCCAACATCTCGCTAAGTCTCTAAATTCCTCAGGCTGGGCTCAATCTTGCGGTCCTCCTGCCTCGGCCTCCCAGAGTGTGGCTGACAGCCTGCGCCCTGCAGTCCTTGGCAGCCCTTAGCATAGTTGGTCCCTCGCTCCCTGCTGGTTGAGCTCTGCATATGTGCCTGGCCCCGTGTGACAGCTGCCTGCTCCCTCTCAAACTCTTACCAGTGCCTCTCCACCCGCCCTGATAGAGGACATCAGGGGCCGCCCCAGACAGTCTCCCCTCTGCTGCCTGTCACTCTGCAATCTTAAGGCATGGCTTCGGTGTGGCTCTGTGTCAGGCTGCGGGTGTCTCTGCCTGGCTGGAGATAGCCGGCTTCCAGAGCTGAGCTCGGGCCCCTTTCTGTGCCCATGGTGCCAGCTCGGCCTAGAGTCGCCTGCAGAGTGCTTGGCCCCTCAGTCCTTCTCCAAGGCCTTCACCTCACATCGGACAGAGTCCCTGAGTTCCACCGCAACATCCTCATCACCTTCCTCACAGTCACTGGCCCAAGCCACCAGGCCACCTGGCTGGGAGTTACAAGTCTCCTCCCCGCTCTCCCTGCCTCTGTCCCCGGCGTCCTCACTTGCTGCCCCAGCTCCTCCCCGCAGTGTACAGAGAGAAGCTGGTTGCCCTTAGCCCGTGTCTCCTCCTGCTCTCCGCATTACCCATTCTCCTCTCAGGCCCTGGAGCCCTGCACAGCCTGTCCTTCCACTTGTCACTTTTCTCTCACTCTATGTTGCCTCTGGGCCTTTGCACATCCTGTTTTTCTGCTCCAACCTCCCCCCAACACACCTTCCTATTTAAAACTGCAACCCTTTTCACCCACATTCCCCATGCCCTCCCTGACTCTTCCTAGTCTGCTACTCTCCTTTCACCCAGCAGCCTGCCCATTTGGTGGCTGTGGCTGGGAACCAGCCTTGGGTTTGGATAATCAGGAGATGGATTTTCTAGAGAACTTAGTCATGGAAGGTGCTGAAAGCTAACTGCTTCTCACAAGTGCCCCAGCTCTGCACTGTGCAGGGGCACTGGGTGTCCCTGACGGTGTCTTTGTGTGGGGCGGAAGGTCCTAGAGCAGCTTGTTTTGCCTGTTTTACTCAAGCCTGTGACTTAACATCTGGCCACAGCAAATGCTCAGTGAGCTCTGTGAATGACTGACTGAAGGAATGAATAAAGATGTGGCGGGTACCCTGTGGCGGGAGGATTTCCTGGAGGACCAGGCTTCTCTGTGTCTATAACAAAGTGGAAGGTGCTCTGGGCACAGGGCGGAGCAGCCATCAAGGCCTGGACTGCGTCCCTCTCAAGGCCACCCATCAAGAGCAGGGTCAGGATCCCTGACTGCCCCTCACTGGGCAGCTTCTCCTGCAGCCTCGCTGTTCAGTAGGGAGCAAACTATTTTCTTACTGGTCCCTCCACCCGCTGAAATGCTTCAGGCCTGCCCACAGGGTGCTGTGGGTACCACCTCAGGGAGGAGTGAGGAGAGCCAGAGGCCGTTCCCAGCGCCACCTCCTCCGGGAAGCCTGCCGCACTTTCTCCTCCTGCCGGGGAAGACTTATCACATTCTTTCGTCTCCTGCTCCATTTCTGTAGCACATCTCGCCTGTTCCCATCTTCATTCCCTTCTGTTTGTGTCTTATTGAGGGTGACTCCAGGAACAGAGACGGCACTGATTCCCTTCAATCCCAGCTCCTTCTCAAAGCCAAATCTGAGCTGGGAAGGCCGACCTACACCAGGTGCTGATTCAGCCACCACCAGCAAGCGGGTTCTGCCCCCCTGGACAGAGATATTACAGGCTTCCGAAATAAGTCGGCTGAAATTAGATTCCTACCTGGTTATACAGCAGAGTTCAAAAGCAGCTCAGCTAATATTTAACTATCGACTTAGGACAGGGGTTGAACAAAATTGATTTTGAGACTTTCAGAGTTTTAAAAAACCAAAACTATGGACTTAAAATCTACTGTCTCATTCTATGCAATGCATGTGAGAAGGAAATAGATGTAAGTTTTCATTCAGCAGATTCCTCCACAGACTTTTAAAGCTATGGCCCACAAATTTACACGCAGGGTCTCCCTGTCCCTGGTGCTCACACATACTCTGAGTGGAGCCCCCGGCTCCAGAGCGAACAGGGTCCTGGTCCAAGAGCAGCCCAGACCATCCCAATCCCGCCAGAGCCAGCGTTCTGGCCAGTGGATGTCATCCCTGTGACTGACCAGTGGCCTGGGATCTCACCATGGGCAACCTGGGAGCTCGGAATGGAAGCGGCCCCTTCTCTGTGAAAGAGGCCAGGATGGCACCATCCACCCTGGGCCTCAGTCTGATGTTGACTCACCTAAAATGTGTTCAGGGCTCCAACAGCCATCTGTCACTCACACCCCTGTGCAGGTGGGCAAGACAGGCCTCCTTGGGCTTCTGGGACAGCGTCCCTTTGTGTGGGACAGGCTGCGTGTCAGTCATCTAAAGAGAGGCCTTGGAGAAGGGAGGTTCACTCTTGGGAATGAAGTCCTCTTACCTTTGAGGTGAGAAGCGAGGTCCTGGGCCCCACCCTTGCCCAGCATGCACTTGCGCCGCAGTGCCCGGACACCCCCACACCTCCTGGCCATTGCTGAGTCTATTTCAGTGTCTCCTTCTCTGGAATGTCTGAGTTTCCAGACTGCCCAAGGAAGCTTGTTTACTTTTCAATAATTAGGAAAAAAACCCTCACAATTAATTCATGATCCTTAGAGGAAAGATAAAGTGAGCATACAAATAAAAGGTTAAAATATGGACACATCAGAGAAAGCAGCACATCTGGGACAGCTAGGTGGGTTTGCCAGAAATAGGGCTGGGAAGGGAAAGAGTGCTGGTTCTCCGGGTCCCTGGGGCGCTCCTTGGGAGGCTGTGCTCTGACTGTCCTGGTGAGCCCCTGCCCCTGTCCTGTGGGAGTGGCCCAGATCCTCCTGGAGGAGCAGAGTCTGCCAAGGCTCTGGCCCTTGCAGCCCCAGGACTATCTGTCTGTCTTGAGTTCCCTGGTGTTGCATGAAGTGGCCCGTTTGATTTGTCACTGTGGCTCAGGTGTGATTTGCCACTGGAAGCCCCTGCCCAAGGGTGCCTCAGGTTCTGAAGAGAAGCATACTGCAGGCTGGCAGGGCTCTGCAGATGGGGCTCCCTGTCAGGGAGCAGGGTCTCTTATGGCCTGCAGGGCCTGCTGTCTGCCCACTGCCGACCTCGTGGCTCCGTGAGGAGCACAGCCCATAGCCCCTTGCCTCAGGTGCCCACTGCAGCGCTGTAGGGACCCCGTGATTGGGAATTAAGTGACTCCTACATGTTTGTTCACCCTTAAGCAGCCTCAATCCACTTGCCCAGCAAGTGGTCTAGAGGGTGTCCGAGGTCATCCATGTGTGTCTAAAATCAGTTCTGACCTGGGATGACCTGCTCCTGGCTGTGAGGGTCACAGAGCTGGCAGGCAGGAGGCAGTGTGTGTTCAGCTGGCTCTTCCACGAGGTGTGATTACGAAGTACAGTGAATGTTTAAAGTAAAGAAAAGAAAAAATTCCAGTAAAAGATGTGTTGCCATGAATCTCCCTCAAAACCCTCGGGCTCGCCCGAGCGTTCTCATCCCAGCACCCTTGCGGCTCTCTGAAGCAGCTCTGAGTCCTCTTTCGTGACTGTCATGGCTGCCTCTGTGTCCTGAACTGATTTAAAAGGTTTCATTTTCGTGGTCATTTTTGACTTGGGGGAAGGAAGAGCTAGAAGTTGCATGTACCAGATCCGGTGAATAAGGTGGGTGGGGACACTGTGATGTTTTTACCACACTGCCTTTTCCAAGTGCCAGTCTATAGCATTTGGCAGCAGCGTTCACCACATCTTTGATCGCATCTTGTAAAGACCCCTAGGAAATAGCTCTTGTGGAACTGCCTCACGAAGTGGCAAGGATGACGGGATAAGTGTGTTCCAAGTGAGGGGGAGGTTCGAGGGGATTTGTGGCAATGTATCTTTTAGTGTAATAATAAAAAATTAAACGCACGATGTTTCGATTAGAGCTTGTGAACAGGGCCTCTTGCCAGGGAAGCTTAGGTGGGAATCCTGCCCTTGAGGCCCTTCCCTGATTCGATGTGGGTGTGGGATCAACTCCCAGGCAGGTGCGGAGAGGCCGGGAAGCAGGGTGGAACAGGATGGAGCCAGGCTGTGTGCATCTGAGCGAGGGGAGAGGCTCAGCGTGCAGAAGTGGCTCGGGCTTCGGGGCACAGGGCGAGGCTGAGGCAGGAGAGGGCGCCGGCAGGGGGCAGCCCAGAGCTGCGGACCGGGTTGAGGACGAGCCGCAGGCCCGCGGCTGTAGCCAGGAGCTCAAGACCCTTTGTTCGCGGAAAACCATTTAAAATGCCAGTCCCCAGAATGCGAGTCCGAGAGTGGGGTGTGCTGGGTGCTGGGACAGTGGCGGGCGGAGCATAGCCTACCCGCGCGGCCCGAGTTTGCAGGCTCCAGGGCCAACAGTGACCAACAAAAAGAGGAAAACACCTCGACATTGCAGCTCAGGGACACGTGGCTGGGGTCGCTCGGGTCCCTAGCAGGTGCCCACGCGGCCTGGAGGTCCCTTCCTGGAACGAAGGGGAGGTATGCGCGGCCAGCTTCCTGGAGGCGGTGCGGTGCATTCCTGGGCTTGCAGTGGTGGGGAGAGGAGAGGATCTTTCTTTACTTCATCCTCCCCCCTCCCTCCTCCCTGGGTTTTTCTTCCAGGAATGGAATGATATACTTTAACAGTTGAAAGGACATTCCATTCCCATGACAGACGCGGAGCCAGGGCAGACTCGGGCATACCTCAGCCCTCTTTCTCATCAGGCAATAAATCACAGCGAGCAAAAGTTTAAAATAGCATTTCTTTAACTTCTCATGGTTTGTCTCACTTACTTCCAAAGTGCCACCACGGCTGTGTCCCCAGCAAGGACCCATCGCAGAAGCTGTGCTGACTGTGGTGAATTTCATTTCCTCAGTATAACCCTCAGGGAATGGGTTGATGAGATGGGTTTCAGCTCTCTTTTAGCACTAGAAGTCTAACAAAGGTTGACAGAAGACTTTAAAACAAAGTGGAAAAAACCCGATCATTATGGCACAGATCATTCTGCTCTAGTCTGTTCTCCTCCATGAGGCAGGCCACTCACCCCGCTCCGGAAGCAAGGGCATGCACTCAGAGGTACCTGGGCATCGTCTGTCTGCCAGAGAATCTGGAAGCTGCTGATTAAAAACACTCTCAGTAATGAGCCATCCCACAAGGAGACACAGGAATGGATAAGAATGAAAAACCAGGGTATATTTCCCCAAGAGCACAGAAATATTTTAAAAGTTTGACCCCATCTTTAACCAAAAGGTCTCACCATTTAGGCCCTAAATGCATTGCAACTCACAACCGTGCTGGAGGGGGAAAGACGCTCTTACTAAATTGCTTCTGGGAAGGGTTATTTTCAGCTTCCCAAAACAGGACTCCGATAAGTTGCACAGGTATTTTTTTCAGTTTGCTGGGCTCGCGGGGTCTGAGAAAAACTATTTCAAGTGTGCCTCAGGGAGGAGCCCAGGGAGGCAGTGATTAGGGACTCGGGTAGGAGAGGACAAAGGGCCAATTACCAGCAAAGCCTGCGGTCTCCCTGGGAGAGGTTAAGGAGGACAGCGCGGGCCTTTGAGCTGCCCTGTCATCTGTCCCGAGGCGTAATCAAGTTATCATAGCGCCCGGCCTCCACGCATCTATTTGAATGAAGACAAAAATTCTCGGACAAATTTCTAGCAGCGGGAAGTTGGCGCTCTCCTGCGAGGCTGGATGAAAAGCACCTGTAACCTTGCCGGCCTCGTCCTGCTCCTGCTGGGAGCCGCTTCAGGCCTCTTGTCCTTGGAGGCCGAGCTGGGGGTGGGGATGCTATTATGCGGTTCAAGAGAGTGACTGAAGCAGGCTCAGCTGGCCGCGGCAGCACAGTGCGGCCAGCTGCCCATGCATGGGTAGGTGGACACTGTCCCCTTCATTTTGAGAGTGGCCTAGTCACATTTAAGTGAAGACAGACCTGGCCTGTAACAACCCTCATAGTGGGGTAAAGGGAATCTCCGTAAGGTGGGTTAAAGGCAAGGAGACCCTGGCTTGCCATCAGGGCCAGGCAGCTGTGTCTCTCTGAGTCGCAACTGACCCATTGTGAAGTTCAGGGATGTCAGAATGTCCACCTCTTCTGTGGGATGGGAGGGAGAGGGAGTCTGAGGTCACAGAGGGAGCACTGGGTAGAGGTCACAGGATGTGTTTTGTAGACCAGCTCTGTGGCTCAGCTGCTTTGTGTCTTAGTTATCTCACTGGTACGATGGAGAGATGACCGAGCCTGACTGGTCAATGAAAAGCCTTAAAACCACCTTACTAGTGGCCCTCAAACCCTTCCAGCATCAGAGCTCTGTGATTCTAGGTCCCAGAGAGGAATAAGGGAAGGAAGAGAAGGAAGTTCACTGTTGGATGTGGATTTTATAGCCACGGGCAGGACAAGCCAAAGGTGTGATCTAGAGCACTCTGTGAGGCTTGCTGATCCCATCAAAATCAGCTTTTCTGAAGCTCACAAGAGCTGGACTTTCTGGCGTTCTGTGAAAGACTCATGGCCTAAGAGACTGGGCTAGTACCTCACTCCTTCCCCCGCCCCTGCCCGCCAGGCTGTATTTGTGTTCTTCAGCTATGTGGTGACAGGGGACATCGGCCTTCAACCTGCATGGCAGCTCCAGCCTTCTCCCTCAGCTATAAAATGTGGTGCAAGATCTTTGCCTCCTTGGCTTGTTGGCACAGGAGCAAGAGGACCAGTGAGCAGGAGCAGAAGCTCTTTGTAAAGTGCAAGGCACTGGACAGGTCACATGCAGCCCACGCAGGAGCACTGTTACCACTGCACAGGTGATGCGGCTCAAAGGAGGATGCTTCAAGCTGGCTACTGACTCTGGGGCACTGGGATAGCGAGCCTGTTGTTGTCTGGAGGGGGCGGCTTGGGCGGGGCTGGGATGCTGAGGCCCAGCACAGAAACAAATCAGGCAGCAAACAGCTGAAACAGGGTTGGAGTGCTCTTTGTTCCTTTTTGAATGCATCTGCCCCTAAGCCCCTGCTGCACCAAAATAACCATGCACTTCCAAGATGCTGTGACTCCCCTCTGCATGCTCACTGGGTCCCTCTCTGTCCCCACTCACACTGGGAGCATCCCAAGGGTGAACTGAATTGGATGAGAACCGAATCAAATTTCCCTGTGAGGTCAACCCTGGACCTCACCACTGAATTTGATTTGGTGCTCATCCAACTTGGTTGGCAACCAGAGTTGTGGAAAGAATTAAGTTCGTGAACCAAGAGACCACTGGATATATTTTACAGATGCGATTTAGTGACTTTTATGCAGGTATATTCAGTCGTCATGTAACTATCACCACAATCAAGATGCAGGGCATTTTTGTCATCTCCCAAAGCCTGCTTATGTGTCTTGCCATCAACCTTCTTCCAAGACCCTGGCTCCAGATAAGCACTAGTCTTGCCATTATAGCTCCCATTATCTGGAATTTTATATAAAAGTTATCTTTTATATAAAAATATTTGGGTCAGGCCTGGTGGCACATGCCTATAATCCCAGCACTCGGGAGGCTGAGGCAGGAGGATCATTGCAAGTTTGAGACCAGCCTGGGCTACAAAGTGAGCTCAAGTCCAGCCTGAACTGCATAGCAAGACCCTGTCTCAAAAAGAAAAAAAAAGTATTTGGCTTTTATACAAAAGTATTCAATTTCTTTACTTACTGTGATGTTTTTGAGAGCCACTTATGCTGTTGCACTTTGCAGGGTTTTCTTCTACTGCTGAGCGCTGACTCAGAGGATAGCTACAACTTGTCCGTGCCCCAGTCAGTCGTCGTTTCCAGACTCAGGCCTGTATGTGAATGTGGCTGTGAATGGTGCTGCTGTGAGCATGCACATGAAGGCTTTACGTGGGCTGTGTCTTAGTCTCTTGGGGAGAGTTCCTGGGTTGGGCGAGGGGTGAGTGCTCAGCCTTAGGAAACACAACCAAACCCTCTGCTCAGGTGGCCGAGTTTCTTCTAGTCCCACTGGTGCTGCGAGAGTCCATTTGTCCCACATCCTTACTAATATTTGAAGCTGACCACTCCTTAAAAATTACCCACTGCAGTGGGTGTATAGCGGCACCTCACTGTGGTTCTAATTTGTTTCTCTTGTAACTAGTCATGTCCATACTGGCTACTTATATCACTACTGATATGTTGGAAGGATCTACCTGTTACGGTTTATATCTAGGGGTCCCCCAAGCCTCATGCACTCACACATTGGGCTTTGGGGAGGTGACTGGAGCCTGGCTGGAGCGGGTGGTCACTGTGGGTGTGGCCTGGGTCTGTTTCTTCTGGCTTTCTTCATCTCTCTTTGCTTCCTGTCTGCCACACAATAAGGAAGCCTCTGCCCAACGCCCCTGCCATGTCCCTCCGCCCTGGGGCCAGCCGACTATGGGCTGAAACCTCCACAGACTGTGAGTTAAAATCAACCTTTCCTCCTTTAACTTGGGTATTGTGCACCTGGTGGGTACTGTGTGTCAGCAATGAGAAATGATACTTCCTTTATCCACTTTTTAAAAAATTGCATTTTTTTTTCTTACTATTCTTATTGAAAAGGATCAAGCCTTTCCTCAGATTTGTATTCTGAGAATATTTTCTCCTAGTCTGTGGATTGCCTTTTCATTTTCTTAGATGTACCTGTAGATAAACAAAAGTTTTATTTCATTTCATTTTACTTTATTTTTGTCTTTTTGAGTCAGGGTCTCCCTTTGCAGTTCAGGCTGTCCTTGAGCTCACTTTGTAGCCCAGGCTGGTCTCAAACTCGCAAAGATCTTCCTACCTCAGCCTCCAGAGTGTTGGGATTGATTACAGGGGTGTGCCACTGTGCCTGGCAAACAAAAGTTTTAAGTTTTGATTAAAACCATTTATATCTCATGATATATAGATGTATTTATGACATATATATGCTGTTTGTGTCATGTTTACATGATCTTTGCCAACACAGTATTACAGAGATTTTCTGCTATGTTTCCATTTAAAAATATTCTGTTTAGTTGTATGATTAGGAAGCTTATGTTTAGGTACATGATCCATTTTGTATATGAAGTGAGGTAACTATTAAGATTCAATATTTCTACTCCACAAAGATATCCAGTGCCATTTATTGAGAAGACATTGAGTTACCTTGATGGTTTTGTTAAAATAAAAAAGAAAAGAACCCCCCCACCAAACAAAGTCAACTATTAAGTGCGAGGTACTCCTGGATGCTTTATTCTGTTCTTTTATTTTTATATACTTTTTGAGATGGGGTCTTCCTATGCTGCCCAGGTTGGTCCCCAACCAGCTTCCCAAATAGCTGAGACTATAAGTGTATGCCACCCTGCTTGGCTACATAGATATAAATGAGATGAGACTCAGTAAGTATACCTTCTACTCTTGATGTAGAGGTCAAACCCAGGGCTCTGCATGTGCTAAGCAGGCACTCTGCCTCGGAGGCAGGACTGTGTTCCCAGTCCTGTTCTGTCTAGTTAATCTTTATGTCTGTTATTTTGTCAGTGGCATACAGCCTTGATTAACGTGCTTCCATAATACACCCTGAAATCAGGCCATGCAAGTCCCTCACACCTGTCTATACTTAAATAGTATTTTGGTTATTTGTGATTCTTTGCCTTTGTATATAGTTTTAGAATTAACTTACTAATTTCTTTAAAACAGCATTTGTCTTTGATCAGGATTGTATTACTAATGATCAATTTGGAAAAATAAATATTTTAATAACATTGAGTCTTCAATTCCATGAACATGGTATACCTCTCTGTTCATCTAGATTTTCTTTAATTTCCCTTAATAGTTTTTATAGGGCTGGCATATCTTTCTTTAAATTCTTTCCTATTTTTAATTCTTTTTATAGTTGGAGTTTTGAAACTTTTTCTTTCTTTTTTTTGATACTGGGAATTGAACTCAGGACCTTGCGGTTGCCAGGCAGGCGCTTTATGCCACTGAGCTATATCCCCAGCCCCCAAATTTTTATTTCTTAAATGTTCATTACTTGTATGTAGAAGTACAATTGATTTTATTAATCTTTTATTTTGAAATATCGATATAAAGGGAGGGAGGGAGTTATAAACGTAAAGATCTACATATACTTTACTCAATCTCTCCCGGTGGTTACATGCTTACATGATTATAGTGTAGCAGGAACTAAGAATTTGACATTGATTCAGTCTCTGTATAGTTCTGTGCCATTTTATCATATGTATTCATGTAAAATCCACCACAATCAGGATCACAGCTAACCCATCATCCAAAGGTCTCCTTCATGCTATCTCTCTCTCTCTCTTTTTTTTTCCGGTTCCAGGAATCGAACTGAGGACCTTGCCAGGCAGATGCTGTGCCACCAAGCTACACCCCCAGCCCTTTGGTACCTCTTTTTTTTTTTTTTTTTTTTG
>PVLD010034289.1:0-12836 GCA_004027595.1 Dinomys branickii | reverse complement strand
GCTTAGAATTAAGTGATATAATACAATAGTAGAACCATGTTAGCCCTCCTGCACATATGTATATTCATATATATTCCTCTATACATACATACATACATTTTTGTCTTTTTCTTTTCTCCTTTCCTTCGTCCCATCCGTTCTCTGTTTTTGAACAGATTTCCTTCATGACTTTTAGTTTATATTCCCACCCTCGGGTTCTGGGCTACAAACGCCGCCGGAAGCGGAGAGACGGATTTGCTGGGCCCTAGCACCCTGAGAACACCGTTATTTTTATTGATGGTGAAATGAGGTCAAGACATGGGAAGTGAGTTGTCCAGAGTAAGTGTCAGCACTACTGCATTGAGGGTATTATTAGAACTCACACTACTTGCCTGATTTCAGCATATTCCAGGAGTGTTCTTTACCTGCTAAGTCAGCGTGAATTTGGAGCAAAGATAATTCTAAACCTTTCAGTGGGCTTATATCTTTATAAACCCACTGTGAATTAATAATGTCATAAATTGAAAATTATATTGGTCATTTTCCCATTGCAGGAACAAAATACCTGACATGCAATTTAAAGAAGGAAAAGTTGAATTTGACTCACCAGTGTGAAAGGTTTTAGTCCATAGTTAGCTTGTTCCAAAACAGAAACATCAGGGCAGAAGGACATGTATATACAAAACTGCTTACGTCATTTCAGCCGGGAAGCAGAGCACAAAGAAAGAGTGCCCTCCAGAAATACACCCTCTGAAGGCACTTCCCAGTGACCTACTACTGCTGAGCGGTTTCCATTTCCTAATAGCATGCTTGGCAATTAACATCAGTAGACACAGCCCCCCATAATCCAACCACTTGAGAGTCATTTAATCCAGCCAAGTTGACAAGATAAACTGGCACAAGAGTGCACTGACGGCACTTGACCGATGGGGTATTTTAGTTTAGGAACGCTGCACACCATAGAGTATGGACTGCTTCCTTTTGTGCTGGTGAAGTTAGCTTGGAGATATCTTTCACTATTGGTATCCAGCGCCAGAAGAGAGGGTTGTACACTGTATTGCTAACTAAGGAAAGTGTCACAGTTCAGTGTATTGTTTCTCTTGGATGCCTATCATTTTGTTACACTATAAAGCTAAACTATTGTAAATGAAACCATTGTAACAGGGGATTATCTGTATTTTTTCCTCTATGCCCTTTACTTGGACCACCACAGGACAGATCTTCGGGACTTTAAAATATATTCTGAAAAACAGTTTACTTGCTTTCTGAAGAATACTTGTGGAGTGAAGAAAAAAAAATTACTGGTCCCCAATTCTTCATCATATACTTATTTTTATCCCAGAAAGCAAACTTGAGTCATTTTGAGTAAATTTCAGAACACATACTGTTTTAGGGCTGGGGATGTAGCTCAGTGGAATAAGCACTTGCCTAGCAAGTGCAGGGTCCTGAGTTCGATCCCCAGTACCGCAAAAAAAAAAAAAAAAAAAAAAGATCCTGTCCCCTCAGAACACATACTGTTGGATTTCACAGTCACTTTCCCATTTTTAAAAATTACTTTCCTGCTTTCTGGTATTTTTTAACTGATAGAGAAAATTAACTCATACTTAAAATACATTGTTTGGTATATAGTACTTTCAGTGAATGAACTACAGAGTGGCTGAAACCAAATTAAACTCCTTATGCTTTTGTTTTCGTTTTTTGCCTGGAAAAGAAGCAATATTGGTCACTCTCATTTCACTGGAGCAAAGTACCCAACATGCAGTTTAAAGGAGGAAATGTTTATTTTGGCTCATCATTTCTAGTGGATTCAGTCCATGGTTAGCTGGCTCAAAGAAAGAAACAACATGGCAGAAGGGCACACTGGGGTAAAGCTGCCCACCTCATTGCAGTCAGGAAGTAGACAGAGGAAGGAAGGGTCAACATCTATGATATCAACTTCCAGGTCATGTCCCATTGATCTACCTCCAACAAGGCTGCACCTCTTAGAGCATGTCTACTTATTGAGCTCATGAATGGATGAACCCATCGATGAGTACAGCACCCACACAACCCAATCACCTTCCCAAAGGCCTCCCTCTGAATAAGTGAGAATTCAGGGGACATTGTAAAAAGAAACCATAACAGAAGCTTCCAAAACTACATATAGGGTGGAAAGAGACACTGCCTTGGGTCCAAGTATACCACAGAATTCTTGGAGAAAATACATTCAAGAGTTCCTAAGTAATAGGTGTTAACCTTTCTAAAAGCTATAGGGATGCAGGGAATTGGGGCTTTAGTGCTAAGCTGAAATGGCTTTATGTTATTTTGAGAGGACTGTAAAGAGCAGTGCACATCCCAGCTAAGAAGACAGATGGCTGCATATAATGCACGTGAACCAGCCAGATAGTATTCTATGCCCATATTTCCTAAAGATAGTGTCAGTGACTTTGAGGCATAATTAAACTACACAGAGAATTATAGATGAATAAAGTAGCCTAGTCCCTACCATCTCTAATCCACAGTGTATGTGAGACTCTGACACCTATCTACTCAAAGGCAAAGTTAAGCCCTATTTTAACTTTCCCTAACCTTGTTGGCTTTCATTTCACAGCAGTCTTCAGGCTTTAACTATCTGTACAATATATATCTTGCCTATCAGGCTGAAATCTCCATAAGGACAGGAGCTATGAATGTCTTGTTTATCAGTAAATTTCCAATGTACAGTATGTAACTGACCTCCAAGAAATGTGTATAGAATTCCAGGTGTGGTGGCACATCCCTGTAATCTTAGCACACTGAGAGGCTGAGGCATGAGGCAGGTTCAAGCCAAGACTAGGTAACACAGTGACTTAGCAAGACCCTGTCTCAGAGTATAATAGCAACAACAGTACTACTAACAATGATGTAGCTCAGTGTGAAGACCCTGGGTACAAACTACACTTCACACTATCTATGCTTTTGTGAGTAATGATAGGTAGAATTTAAAAATTGCTTTCCCATTTGGCTTATTTATGATTTGAAAACATTTCAGTTAATGATTTTAAATCATTGTGGTTTTGCTTTTCTCTAGAACCAATGTCTGCTATGTGAAACATATGCCTATCTATGGAGTGCTTCCAAGATAACATGCTTTTTCTTTTAATCCACTTTACACACATGCCATTTTTAAAATAGCCAGCTAGCTACATTCAGTTGTACCTATTACTCCAGGGGGGAGAGAGACAGAGAGAGAGAGAGAGAGAGAGAGAGAGAGAGAGAGAGAGAGAGAGAGAAGAGAAAGAAAAAGAATAGCCCCTCAACTTGGCCTTTAGTGTAACTGTCCCTGGACACTTTTGATTTTCATAGCCTTATTTTGCCAGTCTGGAACACAGCCTAACTCCTATCCTCCTCAGGGATGTTCAATTCACTGTCCAAGAATAGTCATTCCCCAAAAAAGTGCAAAGAAGAGAAATGAAGAAGCAAGCAGAAAAAGAGATTGTAAATTTTGCTGCAACATATATGTAGTAGGATCGAGGTTGACATGTTTTGTTGTTAATTTGGATAGTTGGACTTAATGATTACATCATCAGGACTATCAGGAACACATCAGAGCATGTATTATGGGTGTGGTTTGTGGCAAAAGACATTCATTTGCTTTCAGATCCCCTCTACAAGCTGCCCAACTGGTCCAGATGCATTACTTGTAATCACATCTACTGCACACTCCAGGCATGACAACTTGCTAGAGAAGAGATCAAAAAACCATCTTCTCTTAAATATTACACTAGATGCAAAAGAATCTTCTTCCAGTCTGAGAAAAGAAACAATCCAAACAATCTTGAGGAGCCTTGAGGTCACCACTATGAGCTCTGATTAGAATCTGGCAAGTATATTGGTAGCTGGCAGCTCTTTTCTGAAAGAAAAATGCTAAACTTATTGGAAAACTGAATTTAGAAGTTGGACCTAAGAAAGTTTTAGCATCCTTTTAATGGTACTCATATAGCTCTATCAGCTGATTAATGTAGTAGCAGAGGAAAAGATGTGAAAAACACTGATATTTACTCATATACATATGACGTACTGCATAGGCAGCATCCTTTAATTGCTCTTGGTTATGGTGTATCTCAAATGATCTTTGCTTCTGAAAAATTAATATGGAACACTCAATGATATAAAAATATTTTATGAACTGATATTTTTTAGTATATCCACCTTCATATGAAAATAAATCATGTGTTACTGTGATTTATTATATATTTGACTGCATTTTGCACAATTGTCTCTTTTATCTATCCAGTAATATACAAGGATTGACCAATAAACCCAGAGGTGTTTGCATCATGCTATTTTGGCTTCATCCACGTTTTGCATGTGACACTTCTAAGCCACAAAAAGCATACCTGAGCAAAAAGAGGAAGCATGAAGGCCTCACACTACCCAATTTCAAAATATTCTGACAATTCATACTAATAAAAATGGCAGGGTACTGGCATAAAAAGTTGGGCATAAGAAAGGACTAAACAAATGCTGTTGAGGATGCAGAGGAAAGAAAAATATCTCTCTACACTATTGGTGGGAATGTAAACTGGTACAACCCATAATAGAAATCAGTATAAAGTTTCCTCAGAAAACTAAACATAGAGGTACCTTTGATCTAGATATACCACTCCTAGTGTACACCAGAAAGAACTCAATACAACATGTTATAGTGATGCTTGTACCTCCATGTTTATTGTGGTACAATTCACAATACCTAATAATGCAAACAGCCTAGATATCTGCCAGTAGATAAATGGATAATGAAAATGTCATATATAAATGCTTTATTTGGGCATTAAAGAATGGAATTATGTCATTTGCAAGAAGACACATGGATATGGTAACCGTCAGGTTTAGTGTAATTAGCAAGATTCAGGAAGTTAAACACTAGATATTTTATTTCTCTAAAACAGGAAGGATAACAGGAAAGTAGAAGGCAGATCATGGAAGGTGAGGAAGAGGATGTGGAGAGTGGCGAGAATGGACATTAGATGAGGGTAATGTGGGTATGAAATAAACAAAGTATGTTATATGTATGTACCAAGGGAAGAAAAATGTAATCCATGATTCTATATTACTAATATACACTAATAAAACATTAAAAAGTAAAAACTATGCCTATTTTTCAAAATTTTAGTTTATTTTTAAATGAATCACTTTACAGCAAAGTACATTTTTCAAATATTGACCTTGTTCTGATTATGTTACAGATATAATTAATTTCCTCAAAATAAATTTCATAGGTAGGAATATTTTTTACTGAAAAATCATTGCCAATTTATGCCTTACCAGAACATTGATGAGCAGAGGTAGAAGACTCATATGTTCTACATTTACACATAGAGAGCTCATTTAGCATCCCTTTTATTGTATGTAACTAATACAATATATGCAGTGTAGCCAATTTTGTAGTGTTGTTGATTGGAACACGTTATTTGTCCAGATAATCTCAATACATATTCTTCTTATAGTTCACTTAAAGCTTGGTGCTGGATAATGTCTTTTTTCTCTTTGTACAATTGGCATATAGGATCTGGCACACAGTGACCACTCACTGAATGAGGACTATAGCCATGCATATTCATATACTTTTCCATTCAGTTTTCCTTATAAATTCTAAGAGTCCAGCTGAAGAAACTAACATAGATAGCAGTTGAGTAGTTTCCTAAAGGTCAGACAGTAAATTAAATTATGATATGGGAAATCAAGTCCAGGTCCTTTTGATGTAAAGCCCACGTTCTTAAACACGATTGTAGAATGTGCCATGTAAAAGTTTGTTAAAGTGAACTGTAAAGTTGAACATAAAAAATAAATACAGAAAGCTATTTTCATGAAATATATTTAAAATTTTTCAAGAGAGCCATGTATGTATAATTTTCACTTGTTTTTGGTAACTGCTAGTCAGAAGGCTGAGTATTAGCAATTATTTTCACTTGAAGGGAGTTGTACTCTTTCATGTTAGCAAACAAAAAGAAGATACAAGAAAATTATCTCAAAACCTTAGCTAGTTTCTTGTGTATGTATTTCCCTTCGGAGAGTAGGACTTTTGAAAACCAAAAAGGTTTCAAAAAACCTTATTTTCACAAATAAGTATATTCTTGCCCTCTGATCTGGAATTGCAACAAATGCTATGCAATCATATACCCTACTTTCAAATTTAGTTAAAATAGTAAATCAGCATACATCTTACTGTAGAGACATATTTATGTACTTTTCAAAAATTCAGAAGAATGGAACTATTTTTGAAGTCCTAAAAAAGATGACAAACAGTACTTACCCATTTTATTATAAAGTAAGGTGAGAAACAGATTATCTTGAGATTGTTTTAAAAATATTTATAGGCAGTCTGGAGCACATTACTATTCACTTGTGACTGACAGTGGATAAAATCAAGGCAAGATGTGTTCAAACAAACAAACAGACTTTTACTGTAACAGGACCTTAAGCAATGAACTTGCTAACTGGCCTTTTCTCCTCAAGACAGTAACACATTTTCATCTTTAGCATTCATATACACTGCTTATTTTGCTTTGGGAGCATATAACAGAAGGCATATAAGAAGTTCTCAAAATTCTATTTACAAAGATACACATTCCCCTATGACTTTCATTTTCTAAGGAGTCAATGAGCCCTGTGTATTCTACTCCTAGTTCTAATCAGTCACAGATAATGCTGCCACTGTTAAAAATGGCGGACTAGATTTAAGGGGAGGAATGGGAGATGATACCTAGTGGGTAGAGTGTTTTGACTTGGGATAATAAAAGTGATCTAAATTTGATGGTGGTCATGGTTATACAACACTATCAAAATGCTAAAATCTTTTGAATCATATACTCTAAGTTTCAGAATTGTATAGTATGGAAAATTTTATTCAGTAAAGCTTTTAATTAAAAAATTAAAAATCCTTGACAAAGTACTGGAAATAACAATGTAAACACTTTTCTTAATGATGTCTATATTTCATATCATATGAAATATTTGTAAAGTGTAGGGCTCAGGAGAACTTCATAAAACATTTGTAAAAATGTAGGGATTTTGTTTGGAGCAGAGATTACTTTTTGAATAGTTTAGGCATTTGAGAAGGTGAATGCTTTCAAACCAACAGAACATTATGTTAAAAAGACATAATTAGTATATTTATTAAACTCTCATATTTTCCTTAAAATTTATTTCTTTATTTTCATTTGTCTTTCCCACTATTGTAATCCACCTTCCTATTTAGTAACTTCAGTTATTCTAGAGCATATCTCAGGCAACTGGAAATTTTTTTTTTGTTTTTTTGAGACAGGGTCTCACTATGAAGTCCAGACTGGTCTTTATTTTAAGGAGAAAAGAACAAAAGCAGATTCACAAACACAAAGACATAAACAAAACAATAAAAACGATATAGAATTTCAAACAAAGTGGTAGGAAATTAACAATGGTTGTTGTATTACACATTGTTATCTTCAAATTGGTTACTCAATGAGATATAGGCATGTAAGATTGATCAAACAATTAAATATTAACTCTTTCTTTAAATAAATCAATAGAAATTAGTAGTATAATTGTCTTAGCTAGCTTGTATATATAGAATTTTCCCAAACTAATGTTGAACACACTATGTAGCCTAGGCTGACCTCAAATAGCAGTGATTCTCCTGCTTCAGCCTTATAAGTGCTGGAATTATAGGCATGCATCACCACATCTGGGTGGAGGTAACAATTTTAAGTACTCATCAACCAGAGGGCACATAAAGCATTTAAAAAATTTAATGCTCCAACCACATTTTATATCTAGGGCAGAGGAGAATAAGAAGAGGCAGAGAAAATGAACTTATGTTGTTCATCACGCTGTGCATTTTTCAAATTATTCATCTAGTCCTAATAGGCTTGCAAAGTGGTCTTTATCACCAGTTCAGGGGTGATGATAATAAAGACAGGGCCACGGACTTCCTTAAAGCCACAAAGCTACTGAGCTACTGAGGCAGGATTCCAATCCAAGTCCTTATGACTTTGAAATCAATGTCTCTTCTAAGACTTGTAGAGGCAGAATATATATTTCTCTGTGTAAGATTTTAAGAAATCAACCCCAAGGCACAGAAATTAATTCGTCCAAGATCGCATTAATAAATTAATGAAATAGCTAGAAATAAGACCTAAGTAAATGAAAACTGTACAGTTGTTTCCTACTATACACCATATAATATAGACGAGATGTGCACATTCTAATGGAATAGAACTGTCTTCATAAGTTTTCATGTAAAATTTAGACTGATGAGATTCTGATGTTGACCACTTAAATATGAGGCATTTAAGTTCCAAATTCTGAAATTAAAGTTCCCATAACAAGATTAATTTGTGCTAATTCTGCACATATATTGTTTTCTTTGTTAGGCTGTACCTTTAGAGACAAGCTAAGTCAGGAGAATAAGTCAATTTTTTTTAAAAAAACACACTCATTGTGAAAGATGAGTGATAATTACATGTTATTATAATAGAAAGTTTCCTACCAGGTGTCCTTGATTTCCCCCTTTAGCCTATGTAGGCAAGAAATTTAGAATAGGAACAAGAGGTAAAGACATAAATCTAAGTCTTTGTTTCCTTTTTAGTAGAAAATGTATAAAATTGAAAATATTTACAGTCAGTGGCAGAGATTACAATTTAGCACTTAATATGAAATGGAGATGGTTATAGATGGAGAGGCACATAGTCAAAGAAGAGTTTGTTCTTTGTTGTTATAAACAGTTCATAGTAGTCTAGGCAGAAATTGTGTACCATATATTTTATAAAAGGAAGTGTTTTGTCTCAGAAAATCCACAACAGCTACTTTCAAATTCAAACAACTATTTTTAAGGCCATTAAAAATAATGACTTCAGCTTGCTGACGTAGTATCATCTGATCATTGAACAATTACCAATTAAATGATAGTGATATGCTTTGCACTGGATACATAAAATGAAGAATATAAACAACCTCTGTCCACATGAAGTTTATATTCTGCTGGAAAGAGATAGTTAAACAGTATTAGTAAATTTTATTTTAATTTAGTTGACAGTATCATTGGAAAACAATTAGACAGGGTTTCATTGGTATTGTGTGGTGACAATTGTAAATGATGTGGTGGTTATGACCCTCATTAAGAAGGAAAGTGATTATATGAACTAAGACATAGGAGAATACAGGGGGATATCATATGGATATCAGGGGAAGAGCATTCCACACAGGAGGAGTGTTAAGGCCTTAAGAAGGAACAGCATACCTGAAGTATGAGAGGATCTATACTGTATCAAGGTGACTCAAAGGTGTTAACATTGCCACAAGTTATTTTGATATATATATGTATATATCTATATCTCCTTCAACATCTAACTTACATAATTATCACATAATATGCCAATTTTGAAGTGTATAATATCGCTTTTGATGATTTAGACTAAAAATTATTATTTAAATTGAGCAACTATATCTAGATAATGCCATTTGTTAAAAATGTTCACCGTGTTAAATAAAAAGAGAACTTATGGACATTTAAATATTTACCAAGTGGTGATTACTTTTTCTTCACAGCTTTAAGCTATAATTTACCCTACTGATTTTCATCACTTTGTGAATTAGACGTTAAACCTGTTACCTGATCAAAATGTCATACATATATGCATACAATTATAATTATAATGTATCTCAAACATATATTAAAATATCTAATTCACATACCAGACAATTCGTACACTTAAAACATGCGGTTCAATAGTTTTCAGTATGTTCATAGACATGGGCGGTCAGCACCACCAGCAATGTTCCATCATCAAAATGGACATCCTTCATCTTTTACCTATCACCATTCTACCCTCTATTTCCTAGCCCTAAGCAAAGGGTGAATGTACTTTCTGTCTCTATATGCTGCCTTATTCTGCATATTTCATTTAAATTGCATTTTTCATTTAGTATTTCCTCAAAGTTTACAGATAGTGAAGTACATAGCAGAACTTCAGTACCTTTCATTGCCAAACAGCATTCTATTATACGGACCCACTACATTCTCGAGATGCATTCATCTGTTGATGGACACTTGGGCTGTTTTTACCTGTTGTTTATGATGAATAGTGCTGCTATGAACATGCTTGTGCCAGTGGTTTTTATTAAGATTACTGGTACAATTAACATATGTACAATGGTCACATTCATCACAGGGATTATTATACCCTGTACATAATATACCTTGATTTATCTTTTTCCCTTTCTATTCTCCTACTCTCCCTTTAACTCCAATTCCCCTACTTATTTACAAGGCTTTTATTCCACTTTATCCTTATTTTCTCATTTTTTTCTTTTCCTTTCCTTCTCCCCATTCCCCCTCCCTAGTTTCCCTTTCCCTTTTAACAATTCTTCTCATTTCACCATATCTCTTGTACAATTTGGTTCTGATTAATACTTTCAGATTTTCACAACAGTGAGACAATGTAATATTTACACATGTGTTTCCAATTTATTTCACTTAAAATTATGGTCTCAGGGGCTGGGGATATAGCTCAGTGGAATAAGCGCTTGCCTAGCAAGCACAGGGTCCTGAGTGCGATCCCCAGTACCGCAAAAAGAAAAAATTATGGTCTCAAAGTCCATCTATTTAGAGCTGGGGACATACCTCAGTGGCACAGGGCCTGCCTGACAAGAAAAAGGTCCTGAGTTTGATTGCCAGTATCAAAACAAAAGGCCCATTCACTTAGTAATAAATGTCTCAAGTTTATCCTTCTTTACGGCAAAGTAGTACTCCATGATATAAAAAAAAAACTCTTTTATCCATTCATTGGTTAATGGGCGCTTGGGTTGCTTCCAAATTTAGCTGTTATGAACTGTGTCACTATAAATATGAGTATGCATATATTGCTGTGATACAATGTTTTTAATTCTTTCGGGAAAATACTCAGAAGCAGAATAGCTGGGTCAAATGGGACCTCTACCCGCAGGTTTTAAAGAAATCTCCACATTAATTTCCACAGTGGTTGGACCAGTCTACACTCCCACCTGCAGTGGAGAAGTGTTCGTTTTTCCCACAGCCCCACTAACATTTGTTATTGGATGATTTTTTTATGATAGCCATTCTTTCTGGAGATGGAATCTCAGTGTTGTTTCAATTTGCATCTCTCAAATGACAAGTGATGTTGAACATTTTTTGATATATTTATTTGCCATTTGTATTTCTTCATCTAAGAAGTGTATATTCTTCTCAGATGCCAGGGATATAGCTCAGCGGCACAAGCGCCTGCTTGGCAAGCACAAAGTCCTGAGTTCAATTCCTGGTACAAAAAAAAAAAAAATATTCAAGCTCAGATGCCTGTTTTTTGATGGGGTCTTTGAATTTAGGTGATCTGACTTTTTTCAGTTCTGAACATGTACTAGATATTAGTGCTTTGTCTGAGGAGCAACTGGTTAAATTTTTTCTCACTCTTTGGTTTGTCTTTTCACTCTGTTGGTAAGTTATTTTGCTATGCAAAAACTTTTTAATAAGATGAGATTCCACTTGTTGATTCTCTGCAGTATTTCCCACACAATCTGGGTTTTGTCATATGGCAGTTTTTATTTGAAAATATTTTTGGAATTATCTTCAGTACATATCCCAACTCTAGTTTTGTGAACAGAAAATGTATATACTTTAAAAACAATAAATATTACTTTTAACCTGTTACAAGAAAGGAAGTTTTGATAGAGATTTAGGTATGAAGGTAAATACTCATTACATAAAAATACCTGCTTAAAGTAATCATGATCTTTATATTAAAAAGTCAAAAACTTTTCCTAAATAAATAATTTCCCAAATTTCTTAAAATGGTATCATGCATTGTGCTTATATATGATAGAGATGATTTAATGTTTACTTAATATATTTGCTTCTAGGATTCTTTTGGATAAAATGTCTTACAGAACCATTATTTCAATAGAATATATGTTACACTGATGTAAATTAATGACTAAGTCATAATGGTTAATCATTAATTGTTTGTGAAATAAATATGTGCTATTTTCCCAAGTTACAATTTTCTTCTTTTCATTTGTTAGAAAACAATCAACGTTCACAGGATCAGATTACACCAAGAACGCATCAGTTCCCATGCCTCCAATTAACCACCAAGGAAAGTCTTCTACTTTGTCATTTAATCAACAGTGTGGATGCTATTCCTTTTTTTTTTATTTTAGTGTAGCCGAGTGAAGTTAGTATTAGCACTTAATTAACCTTCTCACTAACATAGAATGGGAACAAAAAGAAAGATGGGAAAGAGAATAATGCGTTTATAATTTTAGTGTTAGAATTATTTCAGTGAAGCAAAGATATTTTGTCCATAGTAATTCAACAAATCTGAATTTTTAAGAGAGTTGTAAATTGCATTTCATGTGTAGGCAGCATAATTTTCTATAGTCACAATCTTGACATGTATCTTGATGAAAACTCTAATTGCCATTAGATTTCAAATTTCACTGTTTTCTCCTAATTATCAGAGAAGAAAAACAAAACTATAACAGCAAAACACTGATACTGAAAAAGAATTCTAATAAGGAAAGAATGCATTTGCCAGCAATTGTTGGTCTTAATTATGTACCATTTTGTTATTCAGAGGCATACATAAATATTATGTCATAAGAACAATTTCTAAACAAGTCCTTTCTCTCAAAATAAATGTTCATATCCATTTCACCCAAGTAGTTATTTATCTAAATTACATTGTAATGTTTTCAATATTACTGGTTTACCATTGAAACCTTTTCAAGCTTTCTATTTAATCAAAAGTTAAAGCTATTCTACAGCATCCAGATATCACAAATCATATAATGCGAAGTGCTCTATTTGGTCAACCAAATGGAAAGCAGTGGTGGAATAAATGAGA
>PVLD010034288.1:0-12836 GCA_004027595.1 Dinomys branickii | reverse complement strand
GTATGCCTGTTTTCTTTCTTGTCTTTGGATTTTTGGTTTTTGTGGTTTTTTTTTTTTCTGTTGTTGAGAGGATTAACTGTCTGACTAGATTTGCATGTCTATATATGGGTCCATACATCTACAATTCGAAGATATCAATGGATAAAGCAACAACTACTGTTGAGACCATATCACCTTGTCTATAGATTAGTTGTGATTGTACTATTTTCTATGATAATGGGTGTCTGTCAATGTTTTTGTGCTTTTATGTTTCTAAAATAAAAAAAAAATTAACTGACCCCTGTCACCTTATCTGTAATTCAGTTTTTGTACTGTTCTTGTGCTACTATGTGTCTGTTAATGTTTTTGTTCTTTTACTTTTAAAATAAAAAAAAAAATTTAATTGATTTTACCCAGGAATTTTAAGGTTCCATTTGTACCTATATCACTAACTTCTTATAATTCCATAGTTCATGTTCCTGCCAATTTTTAAAAGCATAGTAACTGAATACAAGCTGGTCATAAAGTCTTTTTGTGTCCAAATAGACACCTATATAACCTGATACATCAATATGTTGATATTTATCTATTATAAATATAAAGGTCAGGGATTCTGAGGAATCTTGTACACAGGAGAGGGTAGTAAGCCAGGATTCTAGAAAATCCTTACCACGACAGGACCTGACAGCGTGGCTCAGTGTTAATAGTTATGTATTTATAACATTTAGGGCTTGATTTTTCAAAGTACCATGGACTTTGACTGCTCTCTACTGGACAGAAAATATATTGGTTAATGACAAATGCATAAATATTTTTAAAGAGAATGCAACATTCTTTTTACTTTATTTCTCTCCTCATGTTAAGAGAGGTAAAGAATCCATAAGATAATGAATAACTATAAATTATTACTCACATACTCCATCTCTAGATCTTTCAAAATGATGAAAATACAATGATACATTTATTCCTAGCTTTACTTAAAAATGCCCTCCCAAATTTACTGCCTAGTCATTTCCAAGTAATCGCATTTATAAGTTCTTTCTACACCTGCAGCTCTCCTCATTCAGCCAATAATGATTTTATGTTGTTGTTAAAAGAAAACCCCTGTGCTTTCACCACACACACGATCCCCCACAGGTCCTCATGCATGCAAGGGAAGCTAACAGTGCCTTATGATCACTTTATGTTTTTAACTACCAAAACAAATAAGACTTTAATTTTCAAAGTAACAAGGTAGTAATTGACAGTGACATGTGATGTTTGTGGGATGCTACCATCATCAGAACAGGAGCATTCACGCTGCCTCCTTGATTAAGGTGATTCTCAGTGGAAGCTCTGATGTAACAGCCACTCTTCTGCAAGGGTAGATGATGAGGAAATTTATTTTTCATCTGTCAGTCTTCTGCATGCCATTGTATGGGTAAAGAGTCAAGGCAATTCTGGCAGCATTAACATGCATTATATACATGTTCCAGCTCCTCACGATGAATATAATCATTATGTCCTGCAAACATGTACTAATAAAACTAAAAATTACAAAGTTAGTAGTATAAAATACTGGATGTTCAATACATGTTAACTATTCTTTTGTTTGTGTGTGTGTGTGTGTGTGTGTGTGTGTGTGTGTGTTTTCTACTGGGAATCAAACTCCTGACCTCAGGCTTGCCAGGCAAACACTTATGCTGCTGAGCTATACCTCTGGCCCTAAATGTTGACTATTCTTAACTTTATTATTTCGAAGTGTCTTAAAGATAGCATATAGTTAGCTAGGTTTCCTGCTGTTCTGTACAGTGACTTGCATTTGTCAATCTACCCCAGATAACTATCTGTCCTATTCATGATCATGTCACATGCCACATAGGTTGTCATTTGCACAGGGGAAAATTCGAGGAATGTATATGAATTTGGCCGATATTCTAAAAGGGATTTTCTCTAGTGGTTGAGATGACAAGAGACTCTCACAGTCTGTCACAAACATTTATAGAATGTTCGCTTTTTGAAAATCACTAACTAAGTTTGTAAGAAGAAAATAACAGTAAAAATTAACAAAGGCAATGAATGTTATGAACTGGTTATTTTTTCCACTCATAACAAATATGAGTCTTATATGTACATGGAACTATGTCTCTCCTCAGATTTAGAAATTACAGCAAAAAAATAAATGTACTGGAATTGAGAAATGACCTGTGCATTTGATAGCATTTACTTGTAGATAAATAAAGGAATAATTGATTTAGAGTATGTATGGTATTAAAAGTCTACAGGGTATTTGCCAAACAATGAACATTTTCCAAAATATCTTTCCTTGATATTTCCATTTCTGCCGTAATTTCTAAGGGCTCTAGAGGTTTACCTCTGTACTTATTCCCACACTAGTCCTTTTGCCTAGAAAAATTTCCAATCTTAATCAACCAAGATCCTACTCATTCTTACCACATTTATCATGGTGTGATATGTGACTCATTGCACTGGAATAAGTCTCTTTGAAAAGGTTCTACAGGGAAAAGATGAGAGGCATAGTTTCGTTGTGTTAACAGTTGTTGTTTTAACATTCAAGACACCTCCTCCTAAATTGTTACCACTAACCCTTAGCTGCTCTGATCCTGACAGGAAATACTAAGACTTTCCTTTTTGGCCTTAGGACACTGTAGCATGCAGCACAGCCTTTGAAGCAAAAAGTTATATTGCTTTATAAGGTCAGAGGAGGAAGGAAACAAATGTTCGTCAATCCTCTCTTGATTATTTTCTACTAAGTTCTGCCCAGAGTCTGACTCAGAAGAGAGGATGATTACTTCTATCTGCACAAGTTAGATCAAATTGGAGCTGACGTCCTATTGATTAAGATTATTAACCATGAAACAACACCATTACGTCTAGGTTGCCAATAACCCAAAAACTTGTGAAGACAGGCTGATGAATAGAATAGCCTGTTTTAGTGATTCAGCTCTTTTTCCATGTTTAGTGATTTATTCTCTCTGCTTTAAATTTAATTTTTCATGTTATTTATATCAAAACATCAATAATACTCATTCTAACATCTTAATATAATATATTATACAATAAAAAACTCCTTTCTTTCAAAAAATTAAAGCTCTTACAATATCTGGAAAGAAAATTCACAAGTGACCTAACTTTCCAGAATCTGTGGCAAAATCAAGATGATCTTCAATTATTTTGAATATTTTTATGTACAGCATTCCAGAAGTATCTGGGAAAATGATGATTTAATTCACTGAACTCAGTACTTATGGATAAAAATTGCTTATAATATACTTCTAATTTGGTTTAGCTTTTTTCAGCAAAATTATGACTTACAACCAAATGATATTAAATGAAATGCTGTAGAAGGAATGTACATATTCATGAGTAATTAAGCTAAATGTTTTAAATAGTATCAAGAAAAGTATTTTTAAATTTCACAGTTACTATATCACCAGGAAGTACTAGTGTGTCTGTAGATAGATAGATAGATACATACATACATATAGATATATCTGTATATATATACATACATACACATATATATTATTTTCTATAACATTGTGTTACTATCAACTTCCCAAATTTTATGAAATTACTTGGGATCTAAACTTTTGAAGAATTCCCTTATAAAATTGCATTATTTTATTAAAAATGTTTCTACCTAAATTATTTGAAAAGCTTCCCAAAAGAGAAGTCAGTGAAACTTGGTTCTTTTGTGTTTATTCAATTATGACAATTTCAGCATTGGGATACTCTTGAGATGCACTAATTAGATTTATTATTTTTGAGCTCCTTGGTATAGACCCATCAGTACGTCTTGGCATACACTGAGATTAACATTCTTTTGGAGGCATTTTCAAGGGGAAGAAACAGACAATTTCTCTGAGGAATGTCTCTTGGCAAAGAATTTACGAACGTTTTACAAACCACATTCAGAAGCTGCTACTATTGAAAGTAGAAGAGGTTTATTTGGGCTGATGCTTTCAGTCCGTAGTCAGCTGGCTCTAAGACAGGAAGGCACGGAAGAAGGGTCTAGCAGAAGAAAAGCTGCTCCCATCATAGCAAGAGAGAAGAGAGGAGGTGCAGAGGGAGACATTCCATTCCAGGTTATGCCCCCAGCGGTCCACCTCTTCCATCCAGACCCTAGCAGCAAATCAGCTGTATTACTCCCATGACTTAATCACCTTCCAAAAAGCCTAATCTATGAGCTCATGTGGCTTTTGGTGGACATTCTTAACGTAAACCATAACATTCCACCCCATCCCAAAAGATTCACACCATCATTTTACACAAAATGCATCTAGTTCATCTGTAAGTTTTAATAATTCCAGTATTACTGAAAAGTCTAAGGATAAGGTCTCCTCTGAGCCTCAAGGCGACAACTCTTAGCTGTGGGCCCCTCTAAAAATAAAATATTAAATGCTGCTGACATGCCACGACATGAGGTAAACATTCTCCTTCCCAAAGGGGAAGGCAGGGGCATAGAAAGGAATGGGAGCAGAGCAGCACAAAACCAAGCAGAGAAAACATTAAATCCCGTCATGTACAGCACCCAGGGCAAACTGTGGTAACAAGATGTGAATTCCAAAGGACATAATTGGTTCCACCCCTACGGCATTGCTAGTAGTCGCAATGCTCATGGCTTCTTAGGCTGGCTTTTCTCTCTCCTTGTGGCTTTCCTCAGATATCCCACACTCCTGACCTCTCCAACTTTCTGTTGTCTGCATTGCACTTTAGCTTCACTCTCACAGCTTCATGCACTGCCCTCTTGGGGGAACACAGTCTGGCTTCCTAGGTCTTCTGAAATCTGGGTAGAAGCCTCCTTGACCCCACAACTCTTGTATTCTGCATTCCTATAAAACCATCACCAATTGGATCAAGCCAAGGTCTGCTGCCATCCAGAGCAGTAGCCAAGCCCTTTGGATTAGAGCTGCAGAGGCCCCTGACTGCCTGGATAGCTAAGCACTATGAACAGAATCTCGGGGAATCAATTCCCTTCATGGCTTTCATTTAGCATGTCACCTATGGGCTCCCTTCTCAAAGCAAGACCTTTACACCTTGTAGCCTTCCAAAGGTAGGGTCTTGCTTATGACCTTAAGATAGTTTTCCTATAGTTCTGGTGTAAAGCACTTAATTTCATTTTAATCTTTTTTACCAGCTTCGCGCTGTAAGACAACACCTTTGCAAGCACTTCCTTTCTAATGGAACTGAAAATTTTTTAAATGATTTTTGCTCCTGATTTTTGCTCCTGAGACTAAAAGCAGCCAGCAGTATTCATACAACAGCATGAATGTTGAGCTGCCTTGGAATTTCTTGCGCCAGATTAATTAATCTGATGCCCTTAATCTGTCTCCCACAAAGTCTGAGGACATGGGCAAAATATAGACAAATTTTCTGTCAAGGCATAATACTCACAGCCTCTAGCTCAACAGCCAATGGAGCTCCTATTCCCAGATGAAACGTCCTGAACTTGGTCTGTCTACTCTGCATTTCTAACAGAATTCTAGTCTTCTCAGCCCTGACAAGAATCTCCCATCAAGCTCAGTGTATATTATTCTAGGGATTCTCTAGGTGGCATCTCCAAACCTTTTCAAATATCTCCTTGCAAACTAGTTCTACAGACTTCTGAACCACACATGATCATGTAGGTCACAGAAACACTACCACTTCTGGTACCAAAATCTGTTTTAATCACTTCCTTGTTGTTGAGACAAAATACCAGATACATACAAAAGTAGAAGAGACTGACATTGGTTCACATTCTCAGTCCATAGTCAGCTCATTCCAAAGCAGGAAGATATGGAAGAGGGGCCTTGTGAGGGAAATCTGCTCACATCTCGGCAACCAGGAAAGGAAGAAACTGAGCAGGAGATATACTTTCCAGATCCTGCCTCCTCCAGCCATCCCCGTCTCCATCTCTTCCATCAAGTCATCACCTTCCAACAGTCCCTAGTGAGTGTATAAAGGCTTTGAGAAACATTCTTGATCTTAACCATAACAATTGATAGCAAATAATGTTGATGACCTAGGAAGCCACTTATCTTGCATCATTTCAGAAGGAAATTTGTAAATAAAGTATGTCCTTACAAACTGGATGCAGAATCTAAAGTTCAGAGATATACTGCTCCAGGTAGAATATGATAATGCTTTAGGTACATTTCAAAATAGAAAAGAAGCTTAAAATAACATATGCTCTGTATATAAAATCTACCTGCAATCCAGATAGGTTAAGAGGTAAATTTAGAGAGTTTAAGTGGTAAATTAAATGATGGTGGATGGCATTCAATCTAAAGATTTTTTTTTATTAGTACATATTGATTATTCAGAGTTACATGGTAGCATTTTCATACACATACTTAACGTATTTTAAACAAAAAGTATGAAGATTGCCAGGTGGCAGGTCAGAGATGTGGAATGCACATCCTGTGGAAAAAATGCACATGTGGAAAGCAGCTTCAGGGCAGCAGCAATAGACTGCGGAACAGGAAATAAGCTGAAGAGTGGGGCAAGTGTAGCTCAGTACGTGCGCTCGCTCTGGTGGAAGAGCACAGATTTCACTCTGAAGCTGACAGGGGTTCACTGAAGGGATTTAGGCAAAGGAACGAAGTGATGAGGCTGTAGTTGGCCCTGCTCCTCCCTGCCTAGGACTTATGTCAAATCACTGGGTGCAATTTCTGTCCAACTATTTTTTGAGAAAATAAAAAAGCCTTTGTCAAGCAAAGGGAGTCCAGAACCAACACATAAATCACATGAAACAGATCATGCTAGTTGAATCTTCACTTTTCACTGCAGTCTCTGAGGCCCATCTGTGAAATCCCCAGAGCTCCATGGATTACAGGGTTAACAAAACAAAACCACTGATGTTACATATCTATTTCTTCATCTACACCAAATTCCATAAACTTCAGAAAGCTCAAAATAATTTCTTTCTATATAGCATTACACTGTTGAATTCCTCCTAAAGGAGTTCTAAAGCAATCCTTTTCGAGTACTTGATTGTGGAAAGACACCAAAATTTTGTTTTCATTTTGGTGCAAGGGAGTTTGCAGCCAAAGAATGACTTCTCTACTAACAAGGGAGATGTTCAGATATATTATCTTAGACTAAATTAAAGAACCTCATGCATTTTAGACACTTGTTCATGCTGACACCCAAGTAAAAGGTTGAGTTCATACTATCAGTAGCACTATCATTTCACAGGAACCCCAACTATTCAAATTATGCTTCCAATATAAAGTCACTTAAGTATGTTACCAGAAGAGATGATAGAGTAGGGCCATAGGTAGTCCATGCTTGGACTACAGACTCTTTCAGACACTTCATTGTCTAAGAATAAAAAGATAAAAATTAAAACCACTAATCATTAACAACAATAGTAGATTGGAGTATGGCTTATTCTCAGGTACTGGTGTCATTTTTTCATGAAGATATTCTTTTTCTTCATTTTCTTCAATACATAGTAGGAGTTTCTTGCTGTATGATTAAATCAATGTAGTTAGCAATGCCCTGAAGAAGTACTTCATTACAAAAGGTAAAGAGTAGATATTTTGGAGGTAAGATGGAATGACAGCATCATATAATGCAAATACAGTAAAATGTGTTGAGGAACCACAAACTTCTCCAGTCCTCATTCCCATGATGACGCGTGGCCCTTCCAACACTTAGGACCTCCTGCTGTTTCTGCCCACAGGAAGAGAGGCCACAGTAGCAATCCTAAAGAAAAAAAGTCCGTCTGAGATTCAAAGCTTCAGAACATAAATAACAGTCCAAATGAGAAAAAAAGAATTGCAAATTACAAAATGTATAATCCTATACAGTTCAGGGTTTAAAATCTATGACTCAAAAATAGCTGAAGGGTTGGACAGAATAAAAGAGAAGCTGAACCAGTAAATAAGATCCAAAATGTATAATAGATATTGTGAATTGTGAAAACACTGTTCAAAAGAAAAGAGACACTGTGGTGGGTTAAAGGAGAAAGAAAGGAAGGGAAAAGGAAAAAGAAAATATATGTGTTTATATATGATAGCTAAGATAGTTATAGAGCTAGTTTCTCTTTTTTCATTCAAAAGAAAGGTTTGTGCTAATATTGTCTGGGCAATATTCCATGCCCATATCTTGTACTCTGAATAACTATTATGAAGGTAACAATATACAATGTATTAATTCCTGTTACTCTCCTATTATCTTGTTTTGAAAGTCTGGTTTTTTTCTCCCTTTAGACTAATAATTAAAAAGATGTCCACATCCCAACCCCTAAATGCTGTGACCATCTCACCTTCCCTGGCAAAAGGCAAAAGTGACTCCAGGGTCTGGGAATGGGCGGTCATTCTGGCACGGTGTAACCACAAAAGCCCCTTGAACAAGTGCTTCATGGGAGGATTTGGGCCAGAGAAACACTTAAAGACAGAAACAGAGGGTCAGATTCACAGATGCTAGGATTCAAGCTCTGAAGACAGAGGAAAGGGTTTCAGTAGACAAAATGTTCAGGGGCCTGGGGCCTGGAAAGAACAATGAGATATGTTCTCCCCTAGACCCTCTGGAAGGAAGGAGTCCAGCTCATCAGTCTTGGACTCCTGAGCTCTAGATGAAATCTCATGTTATTTTAATGTACTGAGCTTTTAATCATCTGTTACCAAAGCAATAGAGAACTAATACAAAGCTTAGTACTGCAAGGGGGATACTGTTCTACCAAATAATTATATGGTTGTACTATTGGAACTGGGTAAGAGGAGAATTTTGAGGAGCACGTGAGGAAAACTAGATTGATTTGAACACATCATCAGCTAAGGCACTGCTGATGAAGATGAGAATGAAGTGAGGAGTATGATACCGAAAACCTTTATCATTTTAGAGAGAACACATAGATAATCATAAGTAGTCCCCTGGGGAACATAGGAGCGTGAACACACTGCTGGTGAAACCTGAGAAGGAAATATGGATGATATTATTGGAAAATGCTGCCTAGCAATATGGAGGTAGAAATTGTAACTGAGTTATTGCTGCCGGTCACATGGGGAGCAGAACATGAAATGGATGAACATGTATGTTTAACTGAGGAAACCCCGAGCAAAGTGCCAAAGGTGCAGCCCAGTTTTTTCTTGCTACAAGAGGAAAGAGACAGATCAAAGGGAAAACTGTTAAGCAGAAAAGGAAGCTAGGCTTAATAACTGGGAAAACCCTCAGCCTATCCAGAGTGCAAAAGATGCGAAGAATAGGAAATTTCTTGTTCCGCAAATGGTCTTCGAAGAGAAATCCAAGAGTGGGACATATTTTACTACTGCCCTAAAAGACTGAAGACCAAAAATACTCCTTTTACAAAACTCTGAGAAGATCGCCAATGTGGATCCCTAGCCATTTCCTTTTGGATTTCTTCCTGGATCCATTATTATTTGTAACCAGTGTGCAGAGAGGCAAAGCTATAGTTCGTATTTGTCATTTGTTTCTCAACCACTACCTGTTCTTCATTTCTTTATGGTCAAGCAGGAAAATGGCTGGACTCATTCTTTAAGCAGCAAAAGAAACACCTCATACCGGGAAGGGTTTGAATTTTTGGTGGTCCCTCCCATCTGCTGTTATTATTAATGATTTCTAGAAATTTTTAATTAATTTTTTACTATTAGATACTGAAATACTAAAAAGTGTCTGAAAGAGTCTGGGTGCCAAGCATGGACAATATGTGTTCTAGACTTTCAATCAAAGCAGAGGTCGCGGTCGGAGAACAGGATGGTAGAAAAGAAGACTGAAGAGTTTACTGAAACTCAGCGAGTATTCAATGTATGTAGCTCAGGGTCCAGGTCTCTGCATCTTGAATTTGATAGTTATGTAAATACTGGCTGTCTCAAGACTGGGAGGACTCAGATGCTTTGACTGGAGGGCCCTGGTTCCCAGGAAGATTGTTTTTAGTCTCCCTCTTGTGTCACCTCTGGATTTGTTTCGTTCAACCCTGTGTTCCCTGTGGCCACCACAATGCATGCCTTAGGAGAAACTAAATGTTTGCTTACTTTTTAGTGACCACCAGATGTAAGTAATAAGAAATGATTGAAATTAAAGCTTAGGAAGAGAAAGGAGTGAAAAGCGAACAGCAGAGTAAAAGCACTTCTGGTAGTTGATCTTCAGAAGATCGAACTACTATTGTCTTTTTTTAATTTTAAAGATAAAAGAATGAAAACACATTAACAAACAGATATAAGCAAGAAAGCAAACAATAGAAGCAATACAGAATTTCAGACAAGCTGATAGGAAATTAATGGTTGTTGTATTACATAGTGTTATCTTCAAATTGTTACTCAGTTAAACAAATGTAGGCATGTAAGGCTGATCAAACAATTCAACACTAACTATTCCTTTTAATAAAGCAACGGAAGTCAGTAGAACAACTCTCTCAGCTATCCTGTGTGTGTATATATTTTTTCCCTTCTTTCTTTTCTCTTTTCCCCTATCCCAGTTGTTCTTTGCTTTTGAGCAGTTTCTTTCCCTTTCACAATATCTATTACACTTTTCAGATTTTATTCACTCTTTCAGGTTCTTATATTATTGAGACAATATAGTATTTATACATGTGGGTCTGATTTATTTCTTTTATGAATATGGTCTCTAGATACATCCATTTACCTGTGAAAACCTCAATTTTATCTTTCTTTATAGCTGACTAATATTCCATTGTGTAAAAATACCACATATATTTTATCCACTCAGTTGATGGGCACTTGGGCTGCTTCCACTATTTAGCTATGACAAATTGCACTGCTATAAACATGGGTTCACATATATCATTGTGGTATGATGTTTTTAGTTCTTCTGGAAAATCACCCAAAAGGGAAATAGCTGAGTTGAATGGGACCTCTAGTCCTAGTTTACTGAGGAATCTTCAGACTGATCCTCCCAGTGGTTGCACCCATCTACTCTCCCACTAACAGTGGAGAAGGGTTCCTTTTTCTCGCCACAGCCTCACCAGCACTTGTTATTGCTTGATTTCCTGGTGATAGCCCTTCTTTCTGGGGTGCCATGGAATCTCAATGTTGTTTTAATTTGCATTTCTCAAATCCACCAAAAGACTCCTAGAATTAACCAACAAATTCAGTAGCATAACTGGATATAAAGTGAACTCTCAAAAATGAATAGCACTCCTATACACAGACAACAAATATGCTAAAAGAGAAATAAGGAAAACCATACCTTTCACAATAACATCCAAAAAATTGAAATACTTAGGGACCAATCTAACAAAAGAAGTAAAAGATTTATACAGTGAAAACTATAGTACTCTGAAAAAGGAGATTGAAGAAGATTTCAGAAAATAGAAACATATTCCTTGCTCATGGATTGAAAACATCAATATTGTGAAAATGGCCATACTCCCAAAATTGTTGTACAGATTCAATGCAATTCACATTAAACTACCATTAGCATACCTCACAGATCTGGAGAAAACATTCCTAATATTCATCTGGAATCAGAAGAGACCCAGAATAGCAAAAGCAATCCTGGGCAATGACAAGTCAGATGGCATCACAATCCCTGACTTGAAATTATACTGCAAGAGCATTGAGATAAAATCAACATGATATTGAAAAAAAACAGACCTGAGGATCAATACAACAGACTGGAAGATGCAGACACAAACACGAACACACTCAGCCAACTTATATTTGACAAAGGGGTCAAACAAGTTCACTGGAAGAAAGATAGCTTCTTTAGTAAATGGTGCTAGAAAAACTGGCTGAAGACTGAAACTAGACCCATTTTTATCACCATGCACCAAACTCAAATCAAAATGAATCAAAGATCTAAATATTAAAGCAGAAACACTAAATCTACTAGAAGAGGAAGTAAGTAAAAATCTTGAAGACATAGGGTTAGGCAGAGAGTTCATGATTGAAAACCAAACTGCAGAGTCCTGCCTTCCCAGTTCTGCGCCCTGAACAAGCAATTGTGAAAACTTAAGTGCAAAAAGCATGACAAAGCAATATGAGGTTGCCATGATGGCGACCAGGTGAGCAGCAAGGAAGCGATCCTCCTCGATAAACACCACCAGCTCGAGACAGACTTGGCGAGCGTGAACGCCGGGACCTCGGCTGGGAAGATCAAACTGAACGTGTTTCTCTGAGCTGCCGGGGGAGATGCGGTAGGGCGGCCCAAACTGCTGTGGCGAGACGCGGGAAAGCCCCAGACGCTGGGAGCCGGAGACGCTCCGCGCAGGTAGGGGGCTTGGCTGGGTCCGACTGCCCTGGGGGCACAGCCAGCTCGGTCCCTTCCGCCTCCCGAGCCGGCGCAGCTTTCCAGCGACTCCCGACAGAGTTCGGCTTATTAGCAGCGGCAACGCCCGGCAGTCCCACATTTCACGCGCATCAGGCAGGTTGCGCAGCCTAGACCCTCGGCAGCCGGCGGTCCGTGGCCAGGGCGGTGAGAGCAGCATAGGAGCGGAGCATCAGGCTCCCTCCCCCAGACCCGGAGAGCGCAAGGAAACAAGTGGCTGTGAGCGGCGGATCACGAGCATAGCACAGAAAACTGGCACCTTGGAACCTTCCTGCCTGCAGGGACTCCGAAAACTGGTGAGCTATCTGCGCTCGCGACCAGATCACCGACTGGGGGAGGAGATCCATCCCTATACCTGCAGGGAACCCTGGGAGGGCGGGGGAGCGGTCTTACACACCTCACCCAGGTCTCTCGCTAGGGGGTAGCTAACCAACATCTGTACAGCCTTTTAAGCGGAACTCTCAGCAGAAAGCTTAAGGGACATTCCCCCAAAGAAAAGTCATTGGAGCAGCCTCTGCAGCAGACCTTTGCCTGCTGAACTGCCTGGGGAATCTACTGCTCAATATTTTGAATCTGATACCCAAAAAAGGGAAGACAGAAGAACAAATCTCAGCAGAAAG
>PVLD010034287.1:0-12837 GCA_004027595.1 Dinomys branickii | reverse complement strand
TCTTTCTCCTCTTTCCTTGTGTTTCTCTGTCATCTCTCTGTCTCTTTCTCTATCAGTGCGGATTAAACACAGGGCACTCACACAGAGATACATCCCCAGCCCTTTCTTTATTTTCAGACAGTCTTAGTAAATTTCTATGTTGCTTAGGCTGGGTTCCAGCTTGTGATTCTCTTGCCGCAGACTTCCAAAGTGCTCAAGATACATGCATATGTCACCACATCCAGTTTAGTGAGCAGCTTCTGTCAACTATTAGTTGAAACTTTCATCAAAAGAGTAAAAATTACCTGTCATGTCTGGCCTCCCCATGCATGTGAGCAGAGTAAACAGCGTTCCTAGATTTAAAAATTAATATTACAGGGTGCTCATGTAAATTTGAATTTCAGGTAAACAATAATTTTGATTGCTGCAACAGATATGGTCTGTACAATATTTGGGACAATTTTAGGCTTATACTGAAACATTAGTTAGTGGTTCTCTGCAATCTCAATTTATTTGGGCATCTTGTATTTCTCCTGGCAACAGACGATGGTCTCGGACTGCCTGAGAAAGTCCTTAAGCAATGATACGCAGTTTCTGGTAGTTGAAATCCCAACTGAAATGCCCCCAAAGTACAGGATGAGGGTGGATGTGGATATATGTGTAGGTCCAGCATCTGGAGAGCATCCGATATATCGAAAATTGGCCTTAAAATCTTGGCTCACCATAGCTCAGCGGAGGGCTGCGGCATAAGGCCAGGAAGCTAAACTGAGAGGTGATCAGCCTTGGTTTCCTCACAGGCGTGTTGAGAATGATATGTTCTCATTCAAAAGCAGTTTCTAGAGTCTCAGACAGTAGGAACACCTTAGAATTCTGTTACATCATCTAGAGAGGTGCTTGAAGAGTAGCTGGGAGTTGTGCAGACTGAATAATTATCCCCAAAGAATGAGCTTTACCTGTGTACAACTGAGCTATACACTGGGTGCAATTTACAGCCTCCCCAACCCCTGGTTAAGTAAGTGTTCCGCTCCCTTAGTGCGTGGTCACACCTTTACTGACTTGAGAGAACTAGGCAATCCCCCAGTGTGTGCAACCCATTTCTGTATTAAAGCAGAGACAGCAGGCCTGGGAAGGGGGAGGTGTGGCTCATTAAGTGTTTCGTTTTAAAAGTAATAAGGAGGCAAAGGAAATGGGAGACATCAAAAGGAGGCCTGTGATGGACACCAACTCCCCCCGGTTTGCCCGACACCCTCATGAGTGATGCATGGAGGTGTGCAGCAATCAAGGCCTGTCACGCTGGAAATGTCATCTGTAGCTCGGCATGGAAAGCTTTAGAGCTAAGAAAACCACACACGGGACGCAATATAGATACTGAGGCTGGCATTAAATCAAAGCATATTAGAAAAGTCTTTTGCTGAGAGGAGCCTGGCCTGAACATTGTCAGTTTCTCTAGATTCCAAACCAAGCCCATTACAGAAGAGAATTCATATCAGCTGTGTGGAAAATTCAGCTGTTGATCTTCAAGCAACTGCCAAGCTGTCTTTGGTACATGACAGCTGGAAGAAAATTTCCTTCTCAAATCAGTGTTTCACATGCAGGTACTTGTCTGATTGGTTAAACGGAGGAAAGACTAAGGGAGACGAAGATGTGGAGATGCGGGGTATAAGGAAGGAAGGAGCTGGGGGAACCCCGAAGAAGGAAATTAAATGAAGCTTAAGTGACTGTTAAAGGCACCTCTGCAGGCTTCAGAGAAGCCACCTGTCGCGAGTCATTTTCTTACAGCATATAGCTCAGCCTTACTGACAACGACCGGCTCACCCATAGTTCAAAGCCCTGTTCCCCAACTGGATTTTCACCTTTATTTCTGGGAACAAGGCATCAGTTTATCTCAGATAGAAATGGAGCCCCTGTCCTGCCATGATGTTATTGTTTTTCTCCCCAGTGTTACCAATAAACTCACCCTCGCCAATTAAGCCTTTAAAAGAAGCTCTGTTAAAAAGTCCACAATACAGGGGCAACGGCAGGGGTACTAATGGTAAGGTTGAGGTCTCGGCTCCGTCGTGGTTGCATCGTTAGGAGGGTGATTATTTCCCCGTGAGAACTCTATGCGGGGTACATGCTTCTTATGTAAACATCACCTTTTCATTTTTGAAAAGAAGATGTCTCTCAGTCTTTGTAGCTTTGGCAGACAAACAATATCCAACTACATTATCTTTCACTATCTTTCAACTTTATTCTTTTCCATTGTTTTCACCCTAAAACAAAGTAAACTGCATTCTTTTATGACTTAAATGAGCAAATTTACCTATATAGAATTTAATTAAAAATAGGTACACTTTTCATAGGATATTGCTTATTGTTTCATAATGCATTTATTTATATTGTCATTTAAAACTATTTCAATCATTGATTTGCTCAAACAGTACAAGGAACATTCCTGTGTGTATATCTTTCGGGTCATTACCATATTATTTTTCAGAAAAGATGTTTAAAAGCGAAATAATTGAATCAAAGAATCTATGTAAATTGCTCGCTAACGGCAATTGGTGAATGAGCCTATGGAGAGACCGTCAATTTTCTACGCATATTTGCTGTTCTGTTATTGTGCATGTGGCTGTTTATAATCGCTACATGACTTTGCTTTATAGGAAATTTTTATAAATATGTAATATCTTCTTTTGTCTTTGTAACACTGTTAGATTGAAAGTCTGTTCTGTCTCCGATGCCTGACTGTAGCTACCCCTGCTTTCTTCTGGTCACTATTTGTGTGAAAATCATTTTCCGTCTTTTCCCTGTCAGCTCTCTCTGTGCTATTGGACATAAAGTGAATAAATATAGGTGATTAGAGTCAGGTGATTTTTTGCCAATTTGTTTTTTCACGTTTTTATCATGTGTACTTGTTGTGCCTATTAGTGGGTTTCATTTTGGCAGGTTTGTGCATCACAATGCTACAATGCTACAATCATTGGGGGGGAGTTGGTGTCCATCACAGGCCTCCTTTTGAGGTCTCCCATTTCCTTTGCCTCCTTATTACTTTTAAAACGAAACACTTAATGAGCCACACCTCCCCCTTCCCAGGCCTGCTGTCTCTGCTTTAATACAGAAATGGTTTGCACACACTGGGGGATTGCCTAATTTTCTCAAGTCAGTAAAGTTGTGACCACGCACTAAGGGAGTGGAACACTTACTTAATGCTACAATCATTCCCAATCGCTCCCTTGCCCCACCCCCATTTGTGTCACAATTTTGGGGAGGGGATTCAGTGTATAATGTATCTTGGTCATTCTAAAGGCCCCATAGCCTTCCCCTCTTTGCTTCCTTCTCTTCTACTGATAGTCTCCTGCTTTTTTGACATGGGTTTAGGTTCCCCATATTACAGAAGATATGTAATATTTGTCTGAGTCGGATGCACCTTGCTCATCAGCATGATCTCCAGATCCATCCATTTTCCTGCAGATGACCAAAATTTATTTATTTTAATAGCTGAATGACACTCCTTTGGGGATATATACCAAACTTTATCTCATTCATCTCTTGGTAAGCATCTGTGTTCCATATTGTATATTATGCCACAATACACAAGGGTGTGCAGGTATCTAAGCTCTATCTTTTTATTGGAGAGTTTAGCCCATTTATGTTTAAACTAATAAGTGAAGAGACACACTTCTGATAAGCATAATTACTCTTAATATTAAATTGGGTAAGAAACATGAAAATATCTGTTAAGGATTACTGCTTACTAATGTGCCAGTTGGATGTGGTTTAGTATTCGAATAATACATTTAAATTAAGTGTTATACATTTTAGGGTGATGACTATTTCTCAAGATCTTCTGACTTATACCGGATTTAGTAAGACAGTGTCAGGAATGACTCATTCTGGTGTCCTTAATCATCTTTTTACATTCCCAGAGTGTTTTTTTCTATTTTCCCACCAAGATTCTTCTGGAAGGGGAGAATAGCCTAAGATTTCTGGGCTTCAGATTTACATATCCTCAATTATTGAACAATCCTTGTAGCCAGGGAAATGTGTGAAGATTGGCTTACACCTGCAATCCAATCAGTGTGGAAGGAGGCAATGAAATTCCTGCAAGAACAATCAAATAAACGTCAAAGCTGGCAATGGACTGGAGCTCTCTGAATTTCATGGTTTCATGAGGAGGCACTATATATTCTATTTTTATGATAGCAATTACTATAAATTTTGCATTTAAAATGACTATGCTTTATCCCAAGTTCTGTAAGTTGGGTATCAGACTCAGTTTGTTCTTTCATATGGTCTCACAGGGCCCCAATCAAGGGTCAAAATCACAGCAGGGATACGACTTTGTTTGGATACTCCATGGAAGAATCTAATCCCAATCCTATCCAAGGTATTGGCAGGTTTCAGTTTGAAGGTTATAGGATTAGGTCCCTGTTTTCTTGCTAACCAGGAGCTGTTCTCAGCCTCGAGGGACTGCCTGCTTCTCTTGGCTCCCGATGCACCTTTTCCATTTTCAAAGCCAGAGCCAGCTGCCCTTTTCCGGTTTCAATCTTTCTGACATCCTTGTGCTTCATTTCCTGGCTGCTCATTATCCCTCCATGCCTGTCATCACTTCTTGTCTCTGTAAGGTGTATATGATTACACTTGATAAACCTGGGTAATCCGGGATAATCTCTGTATGTAAACTCTTGTGTAGCCACCCTAACTATACCTGCAAATTCCACTCCAAGCATGACCCAGTATACCTTAAAGGGTCTAAGTACAAAATCCTTTTTTGTTTTTTGGTCTTTTTTTGAGACAGGGTCCTGCTATGGAGTTCAGACTGGCCTTGGGCTCACTTTGTAGCCCAGGCTGGTCTTGAACCTACAACGAACCTCCTGCCTCAGCCTCCCAAGTGCTAGGGTAACAGACATGCACCACCACGACCAGCTAAGTACAAAATCTTAAAGATTATTTCACAAGTTTTAAAAATTATTAGATGAAAATAATTCTTCTGATTCTAAAATGTGTACTCTGGTTTCACAAACATTTTTCCACAAATAGTTTAGAGAAACACAAGTAGAAGATATATTTTTATTTTCTCCACTCAGAAAATGTATACTGAGCCCTTAAACATGTGCCAAACTCTGTTCCAGGAAGTATATTAATTGTCAGAAAATGCTTGCTGTCATGGATTTTACATTTTAGTGTGGTAACAGAAGGTAGCTTATGAAACTAATGCATAAATAAAAGTATTTATATGAGAAAGCCATTCATTTTATGAAATACCAAAAGCAGTTGATAGGACTTGGGTGTTAGGTAAAAGATGATCTATAATTTTAAATAAAGTGGTCAGAAGAGATTTCACTGAGAATGTGAACTTCTGCCCATGAGTGTGAGAGAGGTGAGAAGTGTATACGTGTGCCTTCAGAGGATGAATGTTCCACACAGAACACACACACTTCTTTATCTTCTAAGCTACTGCTATTTAATATTCAGCCACGAAAGTCATGAAGCTTGTAATCATCAGTGATATTTTAGAAGGCTTCTGTGAAGAATATTTTAGAAGTCCTAGAGGTGTTCTATCAGAAGAAATTAGTCTTTCCTGTGGGGTAGAGAAATAAATGCCCATCTACTATGCATTGGCATGTGTATTCAAATAGTTTTCTTATTTGCTGAGAGAAACTAACATGAAAAGTAACACACACATCTGTTCTTTTTGCAGAAATATTCAACGTTTCAGTTCCTCATGTAGATTTTCAAGGAAATTGCCCTAAAAAAAGAATCAAGGCATTAAAGCCAAATAGAAACACAGCAAATGTCAATATTTGCTTCCCGTGGTTCAAGACAGAAATCACCACACTTCTTGTGACAGAAACAGATCAAACCCTTGACAGATTTTTACATTTGGATTTATATCCCTTTCGTTGGGGGAAAGGTGGGGTGGAATAAGGAGGCAGATCCATAGAACGGGAAACAAACTTAGCTGAGTGGAACTGAGATTTCTACACTTGAAAACTATATGGGCTCTGGAGGGAAAGAATGGTGTTTACCGGAAGGCACCATACAACAACATCAGAGAAAGAATATGCCAGTCGGCAATTCTGTGCTGAGAGCGAATGCGCTCAGCTTTGTGCTCCAGTTTTGTACTTTTCCCATTGTACTTCTCAGTCTTTACTCCAATTCTACAACTTATTTTGTCTCCCGGAAGCCGCCGTGGTGGATGGAGGCTTTTGGTCTCTGTCTCGGCCATTGCATAGAGCACATTATGATAGTGTGGGTTGCCCAAAGCTCCTATATGAAATAGGAAGGGATTTCACCAACTTAAAGATGGATTTGGTTCTGTATGGAGAGGACTGAGTTCATCTGCTCCAAGCAAATATTTCTCTTCCCTGCCGCCAAATGTACACGTATGCACACATTATGTCTTAAACAGGATAGATGGTAGATGGATAGACAGACAGACAGATAATGATTTCTACCTTCTGAAACAGAAGTAGAAACAGTAAGACAGGACTGGTACAGCTTCATTATGTCAGGTGCTAAGGCTATTTCTACTTCACTGCTTCTGTTCTCCTCAGCACTGATATCTAACTCGCAAGCAACACGACTCAGTTCTGATCATCCTACTGTCTGGCTAGTGAACAGGAGCCAACAACTGAAATTATTCACACATTTTAAAAACACTTTTGGATAATAATATACAACATTTCCAGCTGTATACTTTGGATCAGGACTTAGGGATAATGGACTTCAGTTAGTAGTTTAAGAGTCCATGTACTCAGCTGCAGATTAGGATGCTTATGATGAAGGATGAGAGTAACCATGGATACTAGAAAAGAGACACTAGAAATAGAGTTCCTAAAATGTCCCCTTTCCTACTGGTAAGAAAATTGTGGGCTGGGGATATAGTTCAGTGGCATAAGCACCTGTCTGGAGGTCCAAGGTCCTGAGTTTGATTCCTAGTACCAAAACAAATAAACAAACAAAATAAAATGTTCTTAAATCAAAAAAACAAAAAAGGAAATTATGTATGCTCTGAAACCTTGACTACAGTCACACTGTCCCAGCTTGACTGCTGGTTTACACAAACAATGTAGTTTATGATGGAAGTGGTCAATCGTAAGGGCACTATATGCCTACATTACTGACTCCTGTAAAACCTTAGGCTGTCCTGTGTAAGTCCCATAAGAGAAGACTTGAAAGTTCATATCTGGCATTCTCTTGACTCTGCAAGATGTGTCTTTTTCTTTACTGATGCTGCTTTTTATCCTTTGGTTGTAACAAAGCATACTCATAAGAAAAACCATTTCTGAGTACTGTAGACAGCCACATGTTAAGTGCTTCACATGCATTTCAATGCATTAATTTTTCTAGAAGCAAAGTTATTATTACTATTACATCTGTACGAGCTTGTCAATGTGTTAATTCACTGATGAGTGCGTACCTGAAAGTGTTGTCGGCTGAATGTATAGCTAAAAGGGCTGCCCAGAGACCACGAAGAGATCTTTCCTGCACCGTGTCCTTCTGCTATGATACTTCCACGCTGGAGCCAGCAGACCATGGACTGAAAATGCTGACTCCATGATCCCAAATGGACCTCTCTTTTAAGCCATAGTTTCATGAATTCTGTTCTGACAATGAAAGCTGATCAATACAATCTCTATTTCATAGATGATGAGCTGTAAGCTTCCAGAAATTGAACACTTTGTCCAAGTTCTTGCATACCGTAGGTGAAAGAGTTCTTGCATATTAAGCCTCTGTATACGCACGTTTTAAACTATCACATGGACCCTGGAAACTGGGTGTTCAGCTTGGAGGTGAACAATGTCTTGACTGTCCAGATGTCTCCTTTTCTTAAAAGTAGATGAGGAAATGACAGATTCATGGCTGCAGAAGTCTGTGTTCTCTTCGTAAAGTTCCTCTCCTGCCTCTCTCATCTTTTGCTTTCACACCTGCATGGTGGCTTCTTTTGTCCAATCAGTGGGGGAAGAAGAAGTCAGAGTACATAAACTTCAGGCAGAACCTCTGAAAACCTGCAGAAATATCTGCTGCAAGAAAAACATGAAGAGCAACGTAGTCACCGGCTTTTCAGATTGATTTATGGAAAGAGAGAACACTGGAGCAATCCGAACCTAACTCGAGCTTGAGTAGAGCTAACATATCCCCCTCACTGCCTTGTGAGGAAGTAAAGTGCAGATTTGTTCTAGCAATCAGTGTCTAGGGATTATTTGTTATGCAGCTTTGCCATAGCAAAGGCAGACTAATACACCTCCAGAGCAAATATAAGATTTTAAATGAAAAATAATTAAAATAGATGGCAAACTTCACAAAATGCTTTTCTTATGATAAATCATTTTATGTAGTACATATTCTTAAATCACTATTATCTCAAGTTTTAATAGGAGAAAATAATGATAATAACAATTATTAGATGAGTAGTATCTGGTAAGTACTTCTTAAAGTTCCTTTCTACCTGTGTTAACTCACAACAGTACTTGTAAACACATTATCCCATATTTTAGGGTAGAAAACTGTGGAGGCTAAGAAATTTTTCCTTTTACATGGAGATTCAAAATGATAAAGCAGGTTAGTGGTATGGGAAATCTGAGTCCAAAATCTCCATGCTCTTGTCCACACTTTAACACTGTTGAGGAAGTTTGGATGTTTCAAGATAACTTACGTGTGAGTTTTAGTCCAATATATAAGTTAGAATATCATGGATTTTACTAAATCTATGTAAAAATGGGAAGACTCATATTTACCTAATTTTCTTAAACATACACATAGACACACATTTTAACAAATGGAGGTTTGTGACTACTTTGACTTTCTGGAGATAGATTCATATATTAATCATTTAAAGAATTTTTTCAGGGACTTCCCATATTGGAAAAATAGGTCCAGGTCAATCTGAACACTTGCAATGTACAATGTTACCTTTACTTGCTCTCCTGTGTAGTGAGAAGTTGTGTGTAATTCAGTCAAAATAAGAAGTACAATGCCAACTTTCCAGCTCCGTAACAGCTTTTAGGCTCATAATAGTTTTTTTCTGTTCACTTCAGGAGCTCTATAGTATGTTTGTCTCTAGAAAGTTAACATATAAATAAGGGGGGTTTGGGATATTTTGAGAATCCCTATGGTTATTAATTCTGGAAAAGTTTATTATATTTTGCATACTTCCACATAACATAAAGAAATGGAAGTGTGTGCTTCTCTGGGAACATTGAAATAGTGATACTCGATAATGATTTTAAACATTCTGGATCCCATTATTCTCAGCTGGATGTGCATCCATACCCCATAAACACATAACAATTGCTATCTAAGTGTGTCTTTCCATGCTGTGTGCTACATGTGATTGGATATAAAGATATAGTAGGATGATGGAGTAGCTGGTGACATAGAATACAGCATGTCATCCCTTTTGAATGTTGAATGAATTATCATTAAGTAAAATTGCAGCATTTTTAAACAAAAAGACTGAAAGGACAGCAATATTGGCTGCTAATGTGCTCTGTTTTAAAACGTGATTTTCTAGCGAGATAGGCACAATGACAAGAAGACATTTTATTCTTTTTAATCCCTACACATTTGAAGTGTTCAAAGGTTGATTCTTTTATAGGGCCCTCTGTCTCTCTCTGTCTCTGTCTCTGTCTCTGTCTCTCTCTGCCATATGTACTAGATTCATTATATTTCCATCACTTTACTGGGCACTGATTTTTATTGGCATCTTTGTTATGGTAACTGTAAACTTACAAGTTTAGATCACCTAGTAAACGGAAACAGTATTTTTCATAAGAGGATTAGCTAAGCAGATAAGCTGTAGTTAAACTGAAGTACTTATAACTTTCGCAATCCATCTGGGAATTACGACATGTACAGTTGATAAACAGGACTAAAGACTGCAGCTAACGATAATCCAGCACAGTAGAAATGCTAAACTACAATATTAATTACAGTATATAGTAAGCCGTCTTTAAGTGATTACCGAGCATTCTTGACCAATATGTGCTGAGTGGATATAAATATCTAAAGTCCTGATGTGGGTCAACACAGCGATGTTATAATCAATGGTATTGGTATAAGTTGCATAATTTGCAAGAGTGTTCATTTCTGACACAAACGTACTCCAGGTCAGTTAAGAAAACAGAATTTGGCTTCCAACATCTAAATCCAAATTATACCCTTATCATAAACTTTATGGCTGTGATAGTAGGTGGTTTGTTTGTGCCATAACGTCCTAATTATTTCAGTCAGTAGGATAGTTCCTCCTTGTATAGATTGCATGGTTCTTCACATGAGATAAAAGCTCCTCACAGGTACACACCAGTCATCCATTCACATTATATTTTGAAGAATTACTTTTTGCTTTTTGTTTTGTTTTTGTTTTTGGTACCAGGAATCGAAATCAGGACCTTGTGCTTGCCAGGCATGTGCTGCACTGCTGAACTATCTCTCCGGCCTCTGGAGAATAACGTTTTGAACAAATCCTATTTCAGGTTTACACATAGTCCAGTCACTGCGAATATTTTCTCTAATAATAAAAGAACCATATCATGATGTATGTAAGTTCACAACTGAATCATGTACATTGTTTTCTTCTACAAACTTGCTTCAATGAGATGTTTACCAGTGAACTTCAACATCTTGATTACTTAAGCAATTAATAATGACAAAATGGGCAAATGAATGAACTTCATGGAAATAAAAAGCCTAAAAATTTATTTTTGGAGAGAGCCAATCAGAGAATGGAAAGAGAAGCTACTAGACCTTCTTCCTGTGACTTCAAAAATTTGCTTAAAAGCTATGCCTACCCTTTAAAGGACTTGACACTTGCCATTTTCCCAGGTTATAAGTAATTTGGGTAATAAAGCTGTAGGGAAATTGAACTTGTCAGCATGTTAAATGCATTTGTCTCTATGAGCATAGTAAAGTATGCTGGCAGAAGGAAGGATAACCACAAGCACATTTTTGCAATTTATCAGTAAGGTATTTAAATTTTTATTTTGAACTTTTGTTTTCCCTATTTATTATCCTTATATCAAATTTAAAACATTATATAGAATCAAACAGATATCTTTATGGTGTTTTTTACTGGAGCCTTGAAGATATGTGGTGAGAGTACTTTCAGCCATTTCTATTCATTGTTTATTTGTTTGCCTTTGTTTTCCTGGGTTTATTCACGGTCTCTCAGCATTTATGATTTCATATATCATTTATTTGATATCTAGTGCTATATTTTGTTAATGATGCATTTTGTGCAAGTCATAGGTTTGGATTATATTCAGAGCCAAGGAACTTCAATGTCAGACACAGGAAGTAAAGACGGCATTTGGAAAACACATCGGTAAAAGCTTCTGTTTTGCCTTAACATCAAGGCAAAGCCTAAGTAATACAGGTTCCGCAGGACCAACAGCAAGCACGCTTGCCATGTGCCCGAACTATCTACTGTGGGTCACACGCATGGGCTGGTTTAACCTTCACCCTAATCCTAGATGGTCAATAGTAACATTATCACCGCTCTCATTTTAACAGGTGGAGCACAAGGACCCGAATAACTTCCTTATGGTTCCACAGGCAATTATACAGACCCTGGAATAAATCCAAGATGTTGATGCCAAAATAAGCCCCTTAACCCCATTATGGTTTAGGTCTAGGTGCCTTCCAAAGCCTCATGGCTCACACAAGATTGGTTTTCATGAGTGGATTAGTCCACTAGGAAATGTATAACCTAATGTGATGCTGGAAGGAGGGCCTGGTCAGAGTGTGTGGGCCAGTGGGGTGTGGCCTGGAAGTTTCCATCTTCCTTCCTGGAGGGGCCTATCTCCTTGTGTCAATCTATCTCTGTCTCTCTCTGTCCCTCTCCCTCTGTTTTCTCCCACACTGCTTCTCCTTGGTTATGCCCCTGTGCCATGCTGCTCAGCCTTGGAGTCAGTCAACTACAAACTAAAACCTCCACAAACTGTGAGTTGAAACAAACCTTCCCTTCTTTAAATGAGGGGTGTCGTGTATTATGTCCCAGCAGTGAGAAAGTGACAGTCCCTAAACTACGCTCACTCTTAACTTGGATGTCTCCTGCACCCAGCACAAAGAAATCTGAACAGCATCTGTAAAGCAGTATTATTATTTTAAATGGAGGCAAATATTGTAAGAAGCTGGTGAGACATGTAAATCAGAGCAGAGGATAAATGGGAGCCTGATGCGTTCTCTCTACTATGATCTTCAGTTTGAAATCATTCAACATAAAAAAGGTTGAGGAACAAACTTACTCTTGCTGTGTTTGGTGATGCAGATGTGGGCTTCTGGATCATGAACTTGGGGCCTGAGCGTAGCCGATTTCCAGGCATTGTCACTTCAGCGTGACATTCTAGCTTCCTGCTATATCTCCCAAGTGAGAACACCATGAAGCACTGCAGTTTGCAATTACAGTGTTGTGGAGGAAGTCAAATGAAATATGTGGCATAAAAAAGATTTGAAATGGTCTGCAGACATATGCTTTGAGAAAGACAAAGGTCTACCTTAGTTTTCAGCTTCCCAAAGGATAGAGAATTCAATAAAAACTTCCATAAGCTTCACTGGGGTTATTAATGAGAGGGCAAAGCGGGTGCTTTGGGCCGGCTCCACATTTCACATCTTGAGACAGATGAGATCTACTTCTTGTGTCTTAAGAAGAGACAGAGATTTTCTAGGAAAATAATGACTTCACACATCAGATGTTTGTGCAGCACAATTCACACTGGTTTTAGTGAATGCTCTGTTGCCATGACAAATATATGAGTTAATGGAGTGGGAGGAAAGATGCTTTGGCTCATGATTTCTGAGGGTTCAGTGCCATCAGTTCGGGCCTGAGGTGAGACTGAATGTCATAGTGGAGAGCACAGTGCTGCTAACTTGGAG
>PVLD010034286.1:0-12838 GCA_004027595.1 Dinomys branickii | reverse complement strand
TGCTCAACAAACTCGTTTGGAAACAGACTTCATTGGGGCTGGGGATATAGCTCAGTGGAATAAGCACTTGCCTAGCAAGCGCAGGGTCCTGAGTTTGATCCCCAGTACCACAAAAAATAAAATAAAATAAAATAAAATGTTATAACTAAAAGAGGAGATTCTTCTCTCCACTGAAACAATACTTGGGAATATTTTGTTAATTTTAATTTCCCATAAATGAAGCTTCACCAAAATAGAATTAAGGAAGAGATGGTGTGTATTCAGAGGCCATCTCACATTTTACAACTTAACAAAAAAGACATATAGGCTCAAGTTTAAGTTCTTTTGGCTTAGGTCTACCTGATAGCTTGTATTATTAAAAAATGTCAATGCTCAGCAGCAGACCACTCTTGCCAAATAGTACAAAAACACTACAATACTATCTGGCAACCCCGTGTGGGTTATTTTGGCCAAACAGAGATCACTGGGTGTCCCTGAAGACTGGCATGCATTCGATTTTTGACATAAATGCTTATTCACTATCATCTGTAAATTCAACAGGAACTATTAACTTCTTGAACTAACACATGCCTTCAAAATAGTTCCTGATATCACCCATGGTCTGTTTTGGTCCATTATATTTCTGTGTTAGAGAAACAGGTTTTAGATAAATTGACTCAAGGAGAGAAACTACTCGAATTTTGGACTGCTTCCTTCTGCTTACCAAACCTCTGCATTCCATACTTTACAAGAAGCCAGGAAAATGGAGGAAATCTTGCATGCTATTGTTAAAAGAATAGCAGAAGAACCAGACAGTGTCATGAAGGCCACAGAACTCCTCATCCATGAGGCTTATGAAATAATACAAGCGGTGTTTGCACATACAACCATGCTAGATATAATAGTGGCCCTGAGGAGACAATATATTTACATTCCCAAATAGACTCACTGGAATCTTTAACCTTACTAAAATTATCTGAGAAATTAACAAGCACATTAAGATATTTGGTATTTTAAGTACTCCCCTGGTTTTGCATGCTCTTCAGAGCAGGAATGGGATCTGCCCTTTTAACTTAGGTTAACTTGACTCTTGAATCAGAAACAATCTACAGGGTCTGGTCATAATTATTTTGCTAGTGTTTTCTGTGGTAGTGTTAAAATGTGAAACTTGCAGTTTCTTAAATGCTATTACATGGTCATTGTTTTGTCAGATAGATCCAACACTAATGATTATGACTAAAGGGCATTTCTAACTACGGTTGTTTTTTTTTTTTTTTTTAGACAGGGTTTCACTTTGTCGTGCAGGCTGGCCTTGAACTTACTACGTAGCCCACACAGGCCTCGAACTCACACTGATTCTCCTGCCTCAGACTCTCCAGTGCTGGGGGCGCCTACCAAGGCCCGCTCCACCACTAGAGGACTAGAGGTAAGGGTGATGCTTAAGGGTCCCACGGTCGTGCCAGCCTCACAATTAAATCCATACTCCAAACTTGCCGGGCTAAACTTGGGTCTTTTTGCTGGGTCTGACTAATCTGAACACTGTATATGTGCTCCCTTAAAAGGTAAAAGAAGTTTCTTTGCACGGTTCCACGGAGTGGGTGGGAAATGCGGAAGGATCCACACCGAGGCCAGGAATACTGGGCATCCTACTCGATGGGCAGCGATTTTGCCTCGCCCTACGTAGCAGGTGGTGTTCTGCGTGTAGGCGTGGCATGTAGGAGCGCTCTACGTAGTGGGAGGGGCGCCCTGGCGATCTCCGCAGCGCCCGGGGTGTTCTACGTGTGGGCAGTGCTTTCATTATGTTCTACGTAGGGGAATGTTACGTGATGGGTCATATTTTACGTGATGTGCTGCGTGTGCAAAGCGTTCAACGTGTTTGGTAGGGGGTACGGGGGCGTCGTGAGGTGGGTGGGGCTCACGGAGCGTAGTTTGAGTTTATGCTTCCTTGGGGGCGTGCCGATGGCAGCTATTGTTGCGCGGTGTGGGGATTTGGTACAGGTTTTGACAAGCTTTGAGCTAAAACTTGTGGTGCCACAGACCTGGATATATCGTGACTTTTATGGTTGTGGGTCCATTGCCTTTTTGTGCCTCAGTTTGCTCATTTGTGATATGGCAGAGCACAGTCCCAACCTGAGCACGTTGCAGGGCATTCCAAAAGGGGCTGCAAGCCTACTGAAAAGGAGTGATGGTTTTCTAAGGTGAGACCATCCAGCTTGGGGAGGGAGGTAGACCTCTAGTGACAGAAATAATAACCAGCAGTCTCTTGGGTGCTTAGCCCTGGGCTAAGCGCTGTTTGGTACATTTGACCGTCCTAACAAGATAACAGATGGGTACTCTTCTCATAGTATCAGTGCCAGGAGGGTGATGCATGACACTTCCAGGTGCTGGGATTTGCCACTGACTTCTGTTTATCCTATGTTCACAGCCACCTGTTTGTGAGTCCTCTGCCTTCCAGGTACACCGGGGGTGGTGCAAGTGCTCCCTTGGCCATTGACCCATCTTGCTTGGTACTGTGGCTGTTCCTGCTGAGACTGGAGACTGTGTGAGAACAAGGCCAGTTACGAAGTCTGCAGGTCTGGCGATAATACTGTGCTGTGGTAAGGCCACATGACATAGGCCCTTTCCTGCTCTTTTTTTTTTTTTCTTTTGTCTGTTTGAGACAGTGTTTCACTATGTAGTTCAGACTGGCTTTGAACTCCCATTGTAGCCCAGGCTGGCCTCAAACTCGTGGCAGTCCTTCTGCCTCAGCCTTGAGTGCTAGGATTATAGGCATGCACTACCGTGCCCAGCCCCTTTACTGGTCTTATACTTGCTCCAGAGCAATACCTGCGCCTCAACGTCTAATTATATGGTTTATTCCATTTTCTATCCTCTTGTGGACCCAGAAAATGGGAGTATGAAGCACTCACCCCCAACATTCTATCTATTAGCCTCTTTCGTGCATGTAAACACTCTAAAAGAATATGAATAGTGAATTCTCCTCCCCAGTCATCTGGGTGCACAGAGGCAGCACTGGATTTTTCCCAAGATTTGTATTATTCATTTTCCTATCCCTTTAGCCAAGACTTCCAAAATACTGTTAATAATGTCCTCTAAATGTCTAAGCCAGCCTTTGATCCAGATTTGTATTGCCATCAGGAGATCATCCTCCAGAACCCCACATCCCCACTGAGGCCCCCAAATCCAGAATTGGGCTGAGTGCAGTGACTCATGCCTGTAATTCCAGAAAATTGGGAGGCGGAGGCAGGAGGGTGGCAAGTTCAGGGACCTCCTAAGCAACTTATTGAGACTGTATCTCAAAAAGTAAGAGGGGCTAGAAATGTAGCTCAGTGATAGAGCATACCTGAGTTCAGCATCCACTACTACCACCGCAAAAATCCAAAATTGAGAATACCAAAACCCCTGTGGAGGGTATCCATCCAACCCACCCAGCAGTATGACACATACATGCAAAATAAAGGCAAAGGGAGAAAATTCTGCAGTTGAGGAGCTCTGGGATAACCCAGTGTTTCTGTGAAACAAAAGGCCACAAGTTCCAAAAGCTCATGGGTTATATTGGCATCAGTCAGAGAGGTGGGTGGGGGGTGCGACAGAGTGTTAAGGAAGAGAAACTTTGCAGGCATTGACTGTACCAGGCACAGAGGCCTCCCAATAACGATGCACAGATAGGTTGATGTATCCAAGCCTGGCACCTTTACTGCCAGGAGGTATAATCCTTTGAGTCCCAAGGCCTCAACTGAGATGTTATCTCATGTCTTAGCCCTGGAATCTCACAGGCTTTTGCTCAAGCCCCCATTCCAGCTGTCAGTGAGGGGGGCAATTTTCCCCCAGACTGGATCACATTCTTTTACACAATTAAAGGAACATCTGTTTCAATATAACCAGCTCTGCATATATCAGTGAATAGGGTTGAAGGAGAGGCAAGGGGCTTCATATCTTCGGAGAGTGCAGGTTGGCAGTCTCCCACATGAGAACACACAATATTTATACCAAGTGCTATCTGATACCTGTAGCTAAAACATTGAAAATAATACTGATACCCATTCCATCAGATCCTGCCTTCTAATATCCATAGGCATCCCCTGACATTCCTGACAAGCCTTGAGACTCCTCCCTGGGCCTGTCCTTTGATCACTCCGTCTACTCTGTATGCCCAACAAGAACAAACCTCCGATCTTTAGTTAATGTTCTCTATGTCTAAGCACTGGCATTAACTATATCATTTCCTAATTTAATCTTTTTGGCTTACATCTCCAAAGCAATAGTGATAATGATAACTGCCTAAGCTGTTCTCTGGGACTGTGTGTAGACCTGAAAACCCTCCAGCTTTGTCCTGTCTCTTTATTTTTTAATTTTGACATAGGGGGTCTGTAAGTAGCTAAGTTGCCCAGGCTGGGTTTAAACTTTGGATCCTCCTGCCCCAGCCTCCCAGAGTGCTGGGATTATAAGCGTGTACCACCACACAGAGCTCTTTTGTCCTCTTTCATCTCTCTGGGATCTAGTCTTCTCATCCCTTTGCTCATATGGTGAGTTTATGCATTAAACAGAAAGTATATGGGCTGGGAGTATACCTCAGTGGTAGCATGCTTGCTTAGCATGAACCATGGGCTTCATACCCAGCACCAGAAAAATGTTTGTAGTTATTCCATCTTAGAAAAAATTACTTAAGTGCTCATGGCCAATCTACCATCCTTAATTAGAAAATTCACATTTTGTTCTTAGTGTAAGAACAGATATCCCCTGTGGATATCTTAATTATGTTCCTGTTCTCGTTGCTGATTATCTTTGTTTTAATGGTAAGGTGAATTGTGAGATTAATAAACTGCTTTTAGAATGAATTTTCTCTCTTAGTGGTGGGTGAGTTTCACTTGTCAGATTTATTTTCATTTAGAAAGAATCTCATTTACTTTCACTTCTTTGATATTATTTGAAATCATTTTTTTGTTCCTTATATAGTTTCTGGAGGATGCTTAGGTAATGTTTTCAGCATTCTTTTCCAAGTATATTTATTTAAGATTATAAATCTCACTATATTCCTTTAAGTGGTATCCCACACATTGTCCCATAAACTTTCATATTGAAATATAACATTTATACAGAAAAGTATACACATTTTAAGAGCATAGCTCAGTGGAGTTTGAGAAAATAAATAGAGCTTGTAACCGCCACTGAGACCAAGAAATTAAACAGTTCACTGACCCAGAAATGCCCCTTTGGGTCCCTGTGGTCTGCACCCAAAGGGGTTTGGATATGTAAAAGAGGTGTTTCCCTTCCTTTCTTCGTTTCCTTTCCTTTTCTTTCTTATATATTGTCCATATAGCTGCTGTGAACATTCTAGTCCAGATTTTAGTGCATGTATGTACACATTTGTGCTTGATATATACATAGAAGTGCAATGGCTAGATCATAGGGTAGTTGAACTTCTAACTTCTGAAGAAATCACCAACTGTTTGAAATGTTTATATCCCTCCAAAATTCATCCCAACCCCAAGGTGAGGATATGACTGTTAATCTTGATCTGTCAACTTCATTGGATTAAGTTAAAACATCTATCAGATTAGTAGAGCATGCCCCTGGGTGTGTCTGGGTGCATCATGGAGGCATGGCCTTGGTATTATATGTGATCCCTCGCTAGTTCCTCTCTGACCTTGTTCCCTACTCTGCTTCCCAGCTGCCATGAACTAAGCAACTTTGCTCTACCACATGCTTCTGCCATGATCTTTCTGTCTGGGAGCAAGCTGACCATGGACTGAATCCCATGAACTATGAGCCAAATTAAAACTCTCCTCTTTCAAGTTGTAGGAGTCAAGCATTGTGTCCCAGCCACAGGAAAACAAACTAATATAGATGGTGTTAGGAGGTCAGACCTCTGGGAGGTGATTAAGTCAGCAGGGTAAAGCCCTCATGAATAGAGCCAGTGCCCTTATAAAAGAAGCCTCAGAGAGACCCACACCACTTTCACCATGTGAAACCCCAGCTAGAATGCATCATGAGTCAAAAAGCAGCCCCTTAACCAAACACAGAATCTACTGGCACCTTGATTTTGGTATTTCTGTCTTCAGGACTATGAGCAATAAATTTTCATTGTATATGAGAACTGGTATCTATTGTGTTTTTTCCCCTCTTGGCCCAGGATTTTGATATGCATAGTTCTGTTGATTTTGGTACTAGGAATCAAACCCAGGGCCTCCACACTGAGCCACATTTTCAGCCCTTTTTTGTAATTTTTATTTTGAGATAGGATCTTGCTAAGTCACTAAATTGCCTGGGCTGGGTTCAAACTTGCAGTCCTCCTGCCTCAGCCTCCCAGAGTACAGTGGTTAGAGGTACATGCCCATCTATGCATAAGATTTCTAATTAAATATTGGAGATTATATTTGATAAATTTTACAGGCTCTGGAAGGTAGGCTCTCCCTCCACAGAGGAATGACTAATCTCTTGGAGGCAACCAAAATAGGGACAGATGACCTCAATTGGCGTGTTAGACTTCTGCTCGTATAAGAAATCTGAGAAATACCTAAGATAAACAACTCACAAGGAACAGAAGTTTGTTTTGGCTCATAACTTAGGCAGTTTTGGTCGCATATCAGTTGGCCTCATTTCTTTTGGGGGAGGCAGTATATCATATGGGAGCATATGGCAGAGGAAAAACCATTCTCCTCAGGAGCCAGGGAGCAGCATCAGAGGAAGGGGCTACAGTCCCACAGTCTCCTGGAGGGCACGCCTCCGGAGACCCACGGCTGCCCACAGGCCCTGCTCCTACAGCTCCGCCACCATCCAGTAGCACCACCCTGCGGCCAAACCTCCAACCCTTGTCCCAATGCTAGCAGCTGGTCAGGGACTGAGCCAGTTCAAGGTATTTACAGGTCTATGAGGTGTGCTCAGTTTCTGGATTGACTTCATCCCCAAGTGAAGTCTCTAAGGGACCCACCTTGAACTTGGAGGTGTTTAACCTAACGAGTGTGTTTCATTGGTAAATTCCTCTTGAAGTTACAGCATTCTGTGCAGTAGTACTTTGTACCATGTTTTGTGTATATTTTGTAAAGTGACAGTGCTGTGCCCCACATCCTAGGGAGTTGGTTTTTCTGGTCAGGGGAATGTTCTGCTTAATAGAATGGGTTTATGATGTTGTTGCATAGAGTGTTATAAAACTTATCCAGGAGAGGTGGAACTCACCTGCAGTTTTGGCCAGCAGTAGAGAGGGATTCAGTGCCATCTGTAAAGGTGAGACGCGGATACTAAGCAGGCTGCCTCACACTGAGGTGTTCAGAGTGAAGGACAGCAGTGGCGCCATTTCTCTCCTCTTTGCCCTAGGGGCGGTCAGCGTACAGTGCCCATAGCTTTCTCGATGCTTGTGTATGCACTCACACGTGCACACACAGTATAAAGGTGCTTATTGTAGCCTGGCACGGTGGCACATGCCTGCAATCTCAGCATGCTGGAAGGCAGAGGCAGGAAGATTGCAAGTTCAAGTCTAGCCTGGACAATTTGGTGAAGCCCTATCTCAGTATAAAAACAATGTTTTGTAGTTTTTCTTTTTTATTAGTACGTTTGCATTGCATAGTAACTGCATTCCTTGTGGGAGTCGGTGCGTGTCCGTACCACATCTTTATTCTTTTTCATCCCCTTCTCCTCCCTCCGTCCCTTGGTCCCCCCTCCTTTTTCAGCTCAGTGTGAAGGCCCTGGGTTCAATCTCAGGCACAAGAAAGAAAGCGGGGAGGGAGAAAGAGAAATAGGGGGGCGGGAGACAGGAAGCAAGACAAAGAAAGAAGCTCATTGTAACAGACCCAGTATCCCTTCAGAGCCCACTCTGCTTTGTCAGCCAGAGTTTTATTAGGGTGCCAGCGGCCATTGGAGTGGCCAGCCTCTGAGCTCTACCTGCTATGAGATATGGCAGCCTCCAGTTGTTTCTGTGGTATTGGAAAGGGGATAATTTCAAAGTTAACCAGATTTTCCCATCCTCATTGATTCAAATGTTATTTCGGGATTTTTGGGTCTTTTGAGACAAAGTCTCACTATGTAGCCCAGACTGTCCTTGAACTCAAAGCATGTCTCCCACCTCAGCCTCTTGAGTTCTGGGACTATAGGCCTGTGACACCACACCCAATTACAAACAAGATTTCTTAAGTAATTTTTGTATACCAAGCACTAATCTATGGCTAAGGATACAAATTTAGAAGACAGAAACTCTAGTCCACATGAACTTTACATGCTACTGGGGCTTGCATGGGGCAGGAAGAAGCCACAATAAACAGTTGCAATAAATACATAGGGCATAAAGAGTTAATGATTGCTATGGAGATAAATGGGCATGGGAGCATCATCAATGTGGGGAAAGTCCTCATGGGAAACAGACATATTAGCAAGCAGGAGATGGGATGAGCAGACAGATACCTGAGGGACAATATCCTGGGCAGTGGGGACAGCAAGTGCAAAGGCCCTGGGGTAGGAATTTGGTTATCCAAGGGCAGTGTGGCTAGAGCAGGTGGCAGAGGTGATGTCAGGCTTTCTGACATCTATACACATATGCCCACTTTTATCACATAGTTACACATACACACTTGTACACACAGACGCTTGGTGAGATGCAAGCCATAGCAGAGTTGTGCTTACCACTATTTTAGGCTGGTTGTCAGGAAGCAGGGTGATTAGCGAGCACAAACTGCTGGAAGGAGTGGTGGAGGGGTCAGGACAGTGTGATGACACAGAGGGAACTCATCAAGTTTGTAGTTTTGGGCAGATGTGGCCTTAGCCTGATCCATGTGACACCCTGAGCATGAAGGATGCCATAGGATGGATGCAGCCTAGGGCTAGGGGGTGGGCCTGTTGTCCCCACTGTTAGTCTGTAATGCCATGGATGCCCTTGCCCCTGGGATAATGGCAGAGGGGAGGTGTTCTTCACCAGGAAACTCTTATTGGCCAGGAGCAGTCCTCAGGAGAAAGGAGAGTGGGCCAAGCACAGTCCTCAGGAGGAAGGGTGTTGGCTGAGAACAGCCCTTGGGGGGAAAGGCAGATGACCAAAGACAGTCCTTAGGAGGAAGGACAGTTGGCCAAGGGCAGCCCTCGAGGAAAGGGCAGTTGGCCAGGGCAGCCCTCCAGTGGAAGACCAGAGGCCAAGGACAAGTCTCAGGAGGAGGACAGTTATCCTAGGTGGTCTTCAAGGGCTGAAGGACAGTTGGCTGAGGGCATCCCTCCGGAGGAAAGAAAGTTGGCCAATGGTGGTCCCTAGAAAGAAGGACATTTGGCCAAGAGCAGCCATTAGGTGGAAGGGCAGTTGGCCAAGGGCAGCTCTCAGGAAGACAGTTGGCCAAGGGTAGCCCTAGAGCAAGGGCAGTTGCCTGAAGGCAGGCCTAACAAGGAAGGGCAATTGGTCCAGGGCAGCCCACAAGAGGACAGCTGGGCAAGGGAAGCTCCTGGGAGGAAGGACAGTTGGATGAGGGCCAACCCTGGGACAAAGGAGAGTTGGCTGGGGGCAGCCCTCTGGAGGAAGGCAAGTTGGCCATGGGCAGCCCTCAAGAGGAAAGACAGTTGGCTGAGGGCAGTCCTCAAGAGCAAGGAGTTGGCCAAAGGCAGTCCTTAGAGGAGGGACAGTTGGCCATGGGTGGCCCTCGGAAGGAGGGCAGTTGGCTAACGGCAGTGTGCAGGGAAAGGAGATTTGGCCAAGGGCAGGCTTCAAGAAAAAAACAGTTGGTGACAGGCCATCTTTAGGAGGAAGGATATTTGGCTAAGGACAGCTCTCAGGAGGAAGGACTGTTGTCCTGGGTTGTCTTCAGGCAAAAGGACAGTTGGTTGATGGGAGCCATCAGGAGGAAGGACAGTGGACCACCTGCTGGCCTCAGGAAGAAATGTAGTTAGCCAGTGGCAGCCCTCGGGGTGCACAGTTTGCCAAGGGCAGGCCTCATGAGGAAGGACAGTTGCCCAAGGGCTGTCCTCAGGAGGAAGGACAGTTAGGCAATGACAGTCTTTGTGTAGTAGGACAGTTGGCTAACAGCAGTCCCTCAGAAGAATGACAGTTGAGGGCTGGGGATATAGCTCAGTTGAATAAGCGCTTGCCTGGCAAGTGCAAGGTCCTGAGTTCGATCCCTGGTACCACAAAAAAAAAAAAAAAGAATGACAGTTGGCCAAGGTTCAACTCAGGAGGAAATACATTTGACCAAGCACAGCCTTTTATAGCTTGTGTCTAGATGTCTACCCAAAGCCTCATGTAGTCATAGGCGGGGCTTCTTCAGAAAGGTGGTGGAATCTGGAGTGTGTGATTGATTCATGGTTCAATGCCAGGATTATAGGTGCTAGCATTAAGGGTAGGTGATTACTAAGTCAGTCCACTGATTGCTTTGGCACCGCCCTAATCCCAGTAGTCTGGATACATGACAGGAGACAAAACGACGCTTACATTATAGAAGGCAAAAAGTCCCTTGCTTTTGCTGTCTTCCACCACCATGAACTGTTGCCCCTCTGCCTCGTGCCACCCTGCCTTGGAGCCAGCCCATTATGGACTGAAACCTCTACAAACTGTAAGCTAAATAAACCTTTGCTCCCCTAACTTTGGGTGTTGGATATTTTGTCTCAGCAACAAGGGAGACTAGCTAAGACATGGCTCTTAAGCACAAGGACAGCCCTGGGCCCTGAGCAGATTATACTAGTCACAGGTAAGCAGTACACTGACCCATAAAGGGGATCTGGGCAGAGCCTCACTGATAACCATGTCACTCACAGAAGGAAGTATGAAAGAAAGGAAAAGCCAAATTCTTGAACTACACTTGAGAACTGTTCGCATTCTATAAGGAGAAACTCTTCCTTCATTTGGTGCCTGTTTTGTCACCTTCCTCTGTCTGGACTAGGAAGTTTCTACACTCATGATTTGGAGCCTGTTGTCACCTGCTTTCCCATGTGCCCCTGGCACAGTGATGGGAGGAGGCAGGGGCCATAGCATCCCTGCTGCTATGGTTTGAATGTGTGTCCCTCCAAATTCTTTTCTTTGTATTTTGAGACAGTCATGAAGTTTCCCAGGCCAGCCTTGAACCTGGCGATACTCCTGCCCCAACTTGAGTATCGGGGCCTTTAGGTATGTGCCACCACTCCTTGCTCCAGAATTAGGTTTGTTGGTTTGTTTCAGTTTTTGGTACTGGGAATTGAACCCTGGGCCTTCTCAGTGAGCTACATCCCCAGCCCTTTTAAAATTATTTTGAGAAGGGTCTTGCTGAGTCACTTGTCCATGCTTGGCTCAAACTTACACTCCTCCTGTCTTAGCCTCCCACAAAATTCTCATGTTGGAACCCCCTAACGATGGTTTTAGAAGGTGAAACCTGGAGGAATGGTTAATGCCCTTATAAAAGGGCTGGAGGGGAAAATGTGCCCATCCATTTTGCTGTTTCTCTCCCTTCGTCCATGAGAGGACATAGCGTTTGCCCTTCTCTCTCTTGCTGTGTAAGAACACAACTTACATCCCTTCTGGACGATGTTTCAACCATTTGCCATCTTTGAAGCAGAGATCAAGCCCTTACCAGACACCAACTTTGCTGGCACCTTGATCTTGGACTGCCCATCCTCCAGAGCTGGGAGCAATAGATTTCTCTGATTTGTATTTATTTTTATTTTGGTTTTTTGAGATAAGGTCTCACTATGTGGTTCAAGCTGGCCTGGACTCACTATGTAGCCCAGGCTGGCCTCCAACTTACAGTGCGATCCTCCTCCCTCAGCCTCCAAGTGCTGGGATTATAGGTGTGAGCTACCATGCCCAGCTTTTTCTCCTATTTTTAAAGGAGTCTGTGGAATTGTGTTATAGTAGCTTGAACAGATTTAAGACACTTCCCTCACTCTTCTTCACACAGGCCAGTCCAGGAACCTCCAGCCAGGTTTGCATCTGGGGAAGGGAAATTCCTGTGTGAGGCCACATGGTCAAGGAGGAGCCCCTGAAGCCTGCACTGGTGGCCCCTGCCAGGTGTGCCAATGCGGTTAGCACTACAGGTGGCCTGGAGCAGCCCCTGGCCCCTTCATTCTCTCCAGTTGTGTCACCCTTTGTGCAGACTCTTGGGCCTGCTGCCACCCTGGAAGAGGAGCGGTGAGCTCTGAACGACAGGAAACAGGTGCTGCACTGTGCTGCTGTGTGTGCACCAGTAGATGTTGGCTGTTCTTTTTGTTTGTTTTTGGCAGTGCTCAGATGGAACCCAGGGCCTCACACATGCTGGGCAAGCCCACTGCCACTGAGCCAGAGCCCCAGCTCCCTGGCTATCCTCAGTGCAAGTCACTTGAGAACACCAGGCAAACCACTGAGCAGTGCTCTGGGAGATGAGGCCATAGTGTCACCTCATGGGGCCTGGGGCCAAAGGAAGAAATCTGTTGGTACAAAATGGGACATGGCCAGCACATGATGGAGACCAGCATGGGGGGTCAGGCCATGTGATTTTGGGCTGGTTCTTAAAGAGTGGGAAGGCTTCAGGAGATTGACCCCAGAGAGAACATTCCTGGATGACATCCTAAATGTGGACAAGGCCAGAGCATGGGAAAGTGGGATATTTGGCGAGGGGAGGCCCATCAAAGGTGACTCATGAGAGAGAAGGCAGGAAACCCCATGCAGGGCCCTTTCACCTGCAGGGATCGGGCCTTGGAACACATGAGGAGTCCCTGAAGGTACAGTGTAAGTACAGCTGCCCCACTTGAGGGATGGAAGGTGGCCACAGATATAAGAAGTGACTGGGAAAATTTGAGGCCCTGATAGGAAATTCTCTTCCTCTTCTGCACATTCTGAAATCTGAATCTCTGGATCCTCACTGTTATGCTAAGTGTGGGGATGCCAACAGGTATGAAATAGAGTCAGCTCTAGAGGCGCTTTCAAGTCTGAGAGGGAAGACATCCCCTT
>PVLD010034285.1:0-12847 GCA_004027595.1 Dinomys branickii | reverse complement strand
TTCTTCCCCGCGGGGATCGTCCCTGGCTCCCAGCGTCTGGGGCTTTCCCACGTCTCGCCCCGGCAGCCTGGTCCGCCCTACCACATCTCCCCCGGCATCTCAGAGAAATACGCCCAGTTTAAACTTCCCAGCCAAGGTCCCGGCATTCACGCTCGCCAAGTCTGTCTCGAGCTGGTGGTGTTTATTAAGGAGGTTCGCTTCCTTGCTGCTCACCTGGTCACCATCTTCCCCGGATCTGCCCCGAGGTTCTCACTTTAGAGGAGAACCTTTTCCTACAATAAGCTGTTGCACACATGCACGCGTGCACACACACACACTCCCACACACGGAATCCCTTATTCCACCCAGGTGCTACCAATTACTGACCTCCTTGTGACTGGAATTGGCTGTAGCATGACAGGAAACATAAAATCTCTGTGCCCAAGGCCGTGCTCACTGCGCTGGGGCGGAGGGGGTCTCCCTTCAGAATCACAAGTGTTACTATGTGCACTGGCCCTCCGCTCTTTGCAGGCCGAAGAGTAATGTGTACTAAAGTCGCTTGGTAGGCAGTTCTACAACAAAGAAAAAAGTTTCAAAACTGTGTCATGGGTCTGGTGGGTTATAAAGTCTTTAACATGTAACTCATAGCATCATTAGGTGTGTGCTAAAAGCTTTGTCAGCACTGGAAAAGTCGAGAAAAGACCATCCCCTGGGGTGTTGGGTGTGTTGGGTTCTGATCGGATTAACCATCTATAGGAAAGTTCTAGAGTCCCAGCCACAGAGGCCTCTGGTTTATCAGATTATCTCGAACGGTCAAAGGAGTCCTCACTGAATTTTCCTAATAATAGCCCCATACAGGAGGCTGAGAGCAGAAAACTGTTCAGAGATTGAGGGTAAGGACCCAGTATTAGATGACAGGGAACAAGCGTGGTATATTGGGAGTGTAGCAGTACGCGCGTGCACGCACACACACACACACACACACACACACACACACACACGTACACGCGTGCCCGCGCGCTCACATGAGGGTGAACGGCGATAAGCTAGGCCATGGAGAGAGGCAGTGCTGAAACTTGGACTGTGAGAAGCAGTGGTCGTTATTGTTGACTTCAGATAGGGAAAGGATTTTACCATCAGCCAAGGCTTCACAGAATATATGGGGGGTGGATTCTGCTTTTCACCAAAGGGGCTCGTTCTGTAAGTAGCTGGATTAGAGACAATTTCATCTTTTCCAGTACTCTTTTGATATCTTCCTCTTCTATAAGAAATTTAATCTGTCTGAACAAATCTCTTCTCACATAAATCATGTAGTTCATTGTGTCCATTTCAATAAACACTTTCCCTTTCATTAATTACGGTTACCTTAAGGCTCATGATTGACAGCCACCCCTCCCTCCCTCCCTCCCTCCTTCCTTTCTTCCTTTTTTCTTTTTCTCTTTCTGTTTCTCTTTTTCTTTCTTCCTTCCTTCCTTCCTTCCTTCCTTCCTTCCTTCCTTCCTTCCTTTCTTTCCTTTCTTCCCTCTATTCTTTCTTTCCTCCATATTTCGTGATGCTGTAGGTTGAACCTGGAGCATATACACTGAACTACAGCCCCAGACCTTCTTAATTTTTTAAAATTAAAGTAAAACATTTTTAAAAATTTGCTAAGTTACTGAGTTGCCCAGGCTGGGCTCTAACATGTGGTCCTCCTGCTTCAGCCTCCCAGAGTGCTAGGATTACTGGAGCGTGCCATTATGCCTGGCTCTGACAGCCACTCTTGAAGTTAGCATTTCTATAACCTGTATATATTTGAAGGTTCAGTAATGTTTTAACCATACAGACTGGGGCTTTGAGACACCGTCCATTTGGAATGGGGCATCTCAGGACAGTTGCTCAGGTCCTGTCCTCCTTCCTCCCTTTTCATTTTGTCTGTTGTGGCTCATGGCATTGACCAAAATCCCACTCAGTCATTACCCACTAGATATAAAATCCACAAAGTGTTAAAATTAGGCAAAGGCTCTGTGAGTACTCAATGTCATTGAGTATATTTCTAGTGTCTCTTGTTCTCTAGGTCTATTTCAAGTGGAAACAAAACAGTACAAAGCCAAACCTTCTCTGCGGTTTCAGATGTACCTGCTGGGAATTCTGTACTCTGGCATTCACACTCTATTTTCTTGATTCACCAAATTTCTAGGTATATTGTCAAACATTTTCTCATCTACCTTTTCTGTCAAAAGGATATTATGAAAATTTTATTTTTTCCATCACTGAGTGAGAAAGAATATGGTTTCAGTGACTATGAAGTGCTTTCTAACAGTTATTTTAGGGAAGAATACAGTGAATACTGGTGGGCAGTCTCCATAGCATCAGTAACAGGGTTGGATATGCATGGAATTAGCCTCCGCGGTGAGGCTTATTTCCACTCCTCATGTGGAAATCAGGTGGTTTCTAGTTTGTTTATTCACTTCATTTTCATCTGATGGCTAATTTGAAAGTAAGTTGTAGGGGTCTCCGGTTATCTTTAGGCTTTTTACATGCATAGGACTGAGGAAAAGCCTCACACAGGCACTGTGGAGCATGCCATGTGTCCAGCTGGGGAAATAGGGTTGTGATCCAGTTCTTGGTGACTTCTCCACGGGTCCCAGGGCTTTTGCTCTGCAGACACGAGAACTTGTACGCAGGAGGAATGAGAGGTGGGAGGAGGCACCAGAGTGATAGAGCCTCAGTTAACCGTCTCTTCTGTGCTCCTCACTGTGATCAAAACTTACGCCAGATGTCTCTCCAAAGAACTTGGACACAAAGGTTCATAGCAACTTTCCTCATGATATTTCCACATTGAAAACAACTCACTAGGTGAGCAAAGGGTGGCACATTTATGCAATAGCAGCAATAGAAAAGAATGAACTACTTTCCTTGATCAAAGTAAACTGAAGGCCTTTACAAATTGGGCCTTTGAGTTAATTTTCTATAGTTGTTTAACAAATACCAAAAATAGTGATTTAAAACCACCACCCTTGATTAACTCACCGTTCTATAGGTCAGAACTCCAAGCATGCTGTGACTGGATTCTCTGCTTATGTCCTACAAGGCTGAAATCAGGGTTTGTTTTCCTTGCTGGAGGCCATGAAGAATTTACTCCAAGCAAATTCAGGTCTCAGGCTGAGTGTGTTCCTTGCAGGTGTAGGACTAAGGTCTTCATTTATTGTTGACTACTAGTCAGGAGCTATTCTCAGCTCTTGGAAGTGGCCACCTCAGCTATCATGTGATCATGTGATCCTTTTCAAAGCCAGTGTTGCCAACTCTTACTTACACCCTATCCTTCCTGTGGTTCAAATTTCTTCAAGAAGAAAGCTGTCCTTTTTAAGGATTTATTTGATCAGGCCAGTCCTATTGAGGAAAATCTGTCTCAAGGCCAATTTGTTTGAGACCTTAGTTGTATTTGTAAAATTTTTTCACAGAAGCACCTGCATTAATGTTTCATTGACTACCTGGGAGATGGGTGTACATCAGGGGCTAGGAATCTTGAGGATCTTAGAATTTTGCCCACCATATCCCTTAGCTTCATCCATTTCTCTGCTCTGCCAGAACACAGAGCAAATAAGGAAAACCACTCTAAAATAGACCTGGCCCATTGAGTTCAGTACCCAACTTTATCTGTGGAGCCAGCAGGTGGCATGTGGGAGGGGATGGTTGTTCAAATGGTCTGACTGGTGGTGAAGAAGAAAAATCTTTTTTTTTTTTTGGTACCCAGAATGGAACTCATGACCTCAGTCTTGCCAGGCAAGCACTTACACCACTGAGCTGTATCTCTGGCCTGAAAATCTTATAAGGAGTAATAACAAATGTGTATTTGACTGGGAAGAAAAATTTTCCAAATGCCCAACAATAAGCACATATTATTCTTGTTATCAGATACAAAATATTATTTTTTAAAGTGAAGTTATAACTTCCTATTACAGTGCTTCATAGTTATCTTTCATGAATTTATCACTCTTGATTTTACTTAAGCCATGGGCCTAAGAAGGCCACATTTTTATTGATGTAGTTTTTATTTTTTATTAGTACATCTTTGCACTACATAGTGATTACATTTGTTATGGGGAGCTGGTGCCTGTATGTCAGTGATCTCAATTCTTTTCTCATTCCTTCCCTCCCTCGCTCTGTCTCTTGACCCTCTCCCCATTTGAATCAGATTTTCCTACTTTCTATTAGCTAGCTTTTGCTTTACTCTGTTTATATTTTGGGTTTTTCATATCAGAGAAGCCATGTGAAAGCCACCTTTTTCGTGTCAATGATTCAGAAGAAATGTTAACAATTTAAAAATTGCATTTGAAAGCTTTAACATGAAATAGGATTGCATGGATAAATTCACTGGATTGTTAATCATATCTTCAGTGAATTAAAATGTATCAATGAATTCTCCTTCCACGTATCTTCTTGAAAGAGTTAAAACACTGTATTATAGTGATGCATGGATATATATTCATGTTTGTAGCAGCATTATCCATAATAGCTCAATCTAAGGAGCAGCCTATGCATCATCAATAAACAGATGAATAAAGAAAATGTGGTATTTACATAGAACAGAGTACTACTCTGCCATAAAGAAAGATAAACAAGTCATTGGTAGGAAAATGGGTGTGCCTTGATACCATAATATTGAGTGAAATAAATCAGACACACAACTTTATATTCTGGCCAAGGGTATAGCTGAGCAGCATAAGTGTCTGCCTGGCAAGCATGAGGTCATGAGTTTAATTCCTAATACACCCCAAAAATCATGGTGTCTCTTATATGAAAAACCCAAATTATAAATAAGGAGCAAAGTAAAAGGTACATAATAGGAAGGAGGGAGATAGATCTTTCTAAAAGGGAAAGAAAGGATCAAAGAGATGGGAGGAGGAAGAGGGAGGGGAGGTGAAGGTAATAAAAAAGCAAAAAGAAGTTGCGATGCATCATCCACATGGACCAACTCCATACAAGATACGTAAACATTACGCACTCCAAACGTATACTACTAAAGAAAACTATCTGAGAAAGACGAGTAAAACATATCACTGAGAACATCTTCCCTCCTCTTTTTAGTATTGATGTGTTAATAACCTAAAACTTTTGAGAAAAAGTAGAAGTAGATTCTTTATCATTCAAGCTTCGTCTACTGAAGTTTCCGAGATCCATGTCTTACAAAGAGTAAGATAGGTCAGGAAGGGTTTGGAGCTAATTCTGGTGTTGTGACATGGTCTTTCCTCTCTATCCATTTCTAGGATAGAGGAAAACTCAGGCCAAGAACTTTAGGACCTTCTACTCGTACTGTAGGAACCAATTCTTGGTAGAGGTGTACATATTATAGGAACAATTTTCTGTCTTCTTCCTATTTCTGTCTTTTTCTTCTTCATAGTAGAGATGCTTTCTCAAAATGGTGCTAGAAAGGAGCTATTTAATTATAGTGTTCAAGGATTATGTTTGTTTTCAAATATATACATAGAAACCCTGGGCAGATTCATAAACCTCTCTTTCTTGTCTTCACAGGCACCTCAATCCTTGTCTCTGGGTGCAGGGGTTAATGTACACTGCTGCCATTTTATCCAAATAATCCATGGTTAACCAAGGTAACCACATCCATCTTCTTTGTCTACTTTGGCCATGATGTCAAGATTCTTAAAATTGCATGTCTTGATTTGGGACTGCGCCTGATGGTGAAATCCTATCCCATTCTATTTCTTTTGTTTGCAGATTATGGTCTTTTCTAGGAGAGGTACTGAAGCTGAGGGGGAGGGAGGCATTACATCAGATCCATGGTTTTCTTGATTAGATCATTACAGGCTCCAAAATAAATGACTCCTTATGAAATACAGCTAAGTACTGGAAGATAGTAGGTAGTCTTTCTTCCTCAATCCTTTGGAAAGAGAACTTAAGTCTTTAGCAACCTTTATTGCCAGAGGGCACACATGGTAAAAATTAAGTTAAGCCATCCTTTAATTTATATAAATAATCAAGAAATGGCAATTGGCTTTGTTCATAGACCAATTTAAATCTATTAACATATGTAAACTTTGTACAACAAAAGTACATCTGCTTCATGAACATACTGTCAGCATCTTCCTGATTTCAAACTCATGGAGGATTTTCCTTCCTGGATTGTAGTCAAACATGATCAAAAGTAGATGGTCTGGAAGCCTTAGGATAATCGGGCAAGTAATGAATATTTCTTGAAGCTAGTCTGTTCAACACAGTTAACTTCAAGGAAGTGGAAATTACTTTAACTTGTAGTAGCTCATTAATTTAATTCTTCAATTATAGAGCCCTCTGCAGTGTAACTCTTAATTATAGCTAGTGATTAATCCATGGAACCGATGGAACAGTGGTGGCTTTTGTTTGGCTTTTGAATAAAGTTACAGACCTTTGCAATAGTATTTGTATATGATCATGTTGGGAAGGAATTCTGGGCAAAGAAATTATATTTGACAACAAATGAAGTAACTTCTCATGGTAATATGCTGCAAAACCCCAAGGTAAGTATCCTTTTAGAAGTCTGAGGGCATAATACTGATGGAAAATGAAAATCAGTAATTCATATATCTTGTGTAAAGCAATATGGGTTGGGTAAGTCCCACCTGTCTCTGAGAACATTCTTTTCAGTTATTGATTTTTAACATATAATTCAGTTCGATTTCCTGTCTTTCAGAATAGTTGTAATAAATATTTATGTTATTATGATGGTCTTTATCACAAGTATGAAGGAGATCTTGTTTTATAAGGACTCAATCATTTCATTCAATCTGAAATTGTTTCATTGATTCTTGTATCAATTCTAGCATGTTGCTATCTTCATTTTAAAGGTTAAAAAGTAGAGGCTATCTTTTTAAATGGTTAAAAGTGAAAATTTGAGCCCCTTGCCCATGGCTACACAGTTTATAACAGAAAGATCTAGAATTTAAAGCAAACTTCCTATACTTCCAAGCTGTAGTGTTTTTCCTTGGTGTAATTATTTCTATCTCTTTTTAAGGACAGGTTTTTTTCAGATAAAATCTTATTAAGAATAGATTTATGTCTTCAGTGATTACCACGTCAATGTCTGGCATAAAACAGATGGCATACCCAATTTAGGGTGATTCCAGGAGAATTCATTAACAATACGACCGTTTATAAAGATGTGTGAGTAGTGGGGGCCAGAGTGTGGGGGAACCACAAGCACGCTGAGCTAGGAGTAGCAGGTGCGGATTTCCTCCTCTCCATCTCAAAGTGTGAGAAGAGAGAGGTTATTGATTTAGAAGAAAGACAGTGGTGTGGAGAACGTCACCTTGATAGGGATATTGACCCTGAATGGAAGGACATGTTCAATCCATGGCCACCTCAGGGGTAGGAAACTGGGGAAATCCATGCCCTTGTCTTGTGTACCTCCCACACTGTCATCTTCCATCAAGACTGTCCCTGTCCAAATCCTATTGGAAGCCAGAGGGCAGGGCAGTCTGGGTGATGTGGTCTGCATATATCAGCCTAGCAAGGCACAGAGCAGGGTGGAATGAATGCATCTGGAGGGGGAAAGAGAAAAGTATCCAGCACACAGTCATATAAGAAAGAAGCTCTGGCCGAGATTGTATGGCTCTTTGTGTGGATGATAAAGATGTAACAGAAACACAGTTTCTATTAGGATGTTGCTGTCTTGGAACTGGCCATGGCCATTACTTGGTGTGGAGCCTGGCTGAGCAACCGTATGGGGCAGTCGGTCACCCCACAGAGTCAGGATGTAGCTCCTTACATGGTGTCTAAGAAAACAGCTAGCCACCCTCATCCAGGGAAAAGGCACATACCCACCCAGTTAGAGAGCTACTGAGAAAATTTAATATGAAGAGTCCATGGTACCTTTCAAAACAAAACAAACAAAAAAACTGAAAAAAAGAAATAAATGGGAAAGAAAATGGAAGGATAAATAAGAAACCATGAGCACTGAAGGGTTTTGGATGGGAGGAAAGGAGGGGCAGTATTGCAGGAGGGAGAAGCACAAAGAAAATAAAATAAAAGGAGCAAAACTTATTAGTGTTCAGATTGGTGATTGCTCTAGTTTTGATTCTGACTGTCCCACAAAGGCCCCTGTGTTACAGACTTAGTTCCATAGTGGTACTCTCAGGTGGTGGTGGAGCACATAGAAGATAGGGCCTTGAGGGAGATGCTTGGGCTCTGGAGGCACGGCCTTGAGTGAGACTGTTCACCCTGGTGACTTCTTTCTCGTGTGCATCCTGGCCAGGAGGAGAGCAGGTGGCCTCAGTATGCACTGCCTGCCATTGTCTCTGGGCACCCCTAGCATAAGCCCAAGAGCAGTGGGTCCATCCAGCCATGGACTGGAGCCTCTAAAACTATGAGACAAAACAAACTTCTTTTCTTCATAAGTTCATCACCTCAGATATTTATTTTGTTACAGCGACAGGGAACTGACCAACAATTATTTACCTAGATATTAGTTCACTTTGGAAAATACCAGCAGGCCGTGGATTCATGTCACATACTTAAAATTTTTTTCTTCCTCAAAGTAACCATACACTTTTCTAGTAACATTCTGTAGAAATGATCCCTGAAAGTATAGCTGTACCATACACATTGCAAAAAAATCAATTGACATATTGGTTCTTATAATGAATGTATAGTGATCCAATTTAAATTTTCCTGTTCCTCCCTCCTCCTTTGGTGGTACACTACACACTACCTTTTTGCTAAGTGGTGCTCTCAGTTGTTGTGCAGGTACCAGCCTGTGGATGCTTACTGTCCCAGAGAGTAAGAGCCCTTTGTATCCCGTGTTCACCTTCTCTCTTTCCACAAGGTCGCTGTCACTTCCTTTGTCATTATACCCCACCCACCCTTTCCCATTAAAAAAAATTCTTTTTAGACATGTAGATACAAAGTAAGATGTAGATTTCATGTAGATTCAGAAAGCAGGGATTACAAAATCTGCTTCTTCATTTGCTAATTCCTTAAGAGAGGCTACTTGTTGAGCATGAAAGTTTCAGTATAAAAAGAAGAAAGGGCACTTTTGTTAAGTGTAATTCATGACCATGAATGGAAACTTGGAGGTGAGCAATATAGTGACTCACACTAATTATACATCAAGTCCAAGGTGCAGCTAAGACCACAGCATGGAGTCTCAGTAGAGTGTTTTCTTGTTTTTAAAGGATGAATGGTATTCTTCTTAGTATATTTTCATCCAAAATTGATGATAACCAACTTTTCGTTCCATTATATGAATCTCCTGTTCTTGCCAAGTTCATACCTCATTCCCTATGTGTTTTTCAAGTTGCCTATTTTTTCCTGCCTGGAAGTCCCTCCCTGTCAAAGGTTTTCCAAATCAATGAAATTGAAGTCCTACTTTCTTGATGAGACCTGCCCTCACATTCTAAGCCAAGGAGGCTGTTCTCACTTCTGAATGCCTGCACTGTTTCCTTATGTCTCGCCCTTCCCTCAGTCACATATAATACCAAATTAGGACTGTATCATATTTTTAAAAATATGCACAAAACATTTTAAGGTGTTTGCATTTTCTAACTTGTGTATAAACTTCATTAGACCCAAGAATACATATTATACATCCTGTATTTCTTGTTGCCCACATGTGTATACTCATGCTAAGGGAAAATTGATCAAATAAATTCATAAAGTTTGTTATGAGGAGGACTGAGGGACCGATCACCAGCCTGGTGGCTGGAGCATCTGAGTCACTGCCAGTAAAGACAGTAAAGAAGTGACAAAGGTTTAAACTCATCCAACAGAGAAAGGAGATGTGAAGGGCGAAAGAGAGGTCATGAACATTTTGAACACGTAACTTGGTAAAGGGGAGGATGCCAAATGAGTGAGTGCACGTAGCCACTGGAGGTGGGATAAGGGGAGGTGAGCTGGTTCTTGCTGGTGACTTGAGAGAGGCTCTGGAATTGGAGGCCTGCTACTCTGGAAGGTGTGAGTGGAGTGGAAAATTGCGTCCGTAGCAGAAGCATTAGATCCCTAGAGTTTTCCTCAAACCAATTCTGCTGTGACTACTCCAGCTCCTCTGGAAAAAGGTTCAAGGAAAACTTTCCCCAAAGAGGCTTAACCAACAAGACTTTAATTTAGGAAACATACAAGGATGTGTGTAAGAAGCAGTATGACAAATGGAGAGATTAAAGACAGTCTGCATCCTGAGGAGTGGGAACCCCGGTTTCTTCCCCTCACACAGCATGCAGAACCCTAGCAGCCAGGTGGGAAATACACGAGTGATTTTCTAGGGAATCTGACTAGTATAGGAAAGACAACTACAGCCTTTAACTTTGGCCCACCCAGCAAATATTCCTGGGTATAGGTAAGACCCACCAGTTATGAAACCCCATTCAAATGTAAGAAGTACCCAAATTTTGAACAAGGAGTGTGACAGATCATCAGATCCTTCTAATGCGAAGAGGCTAAACCCATTGAAGATTTTTTTTTAAAGTTTAGCAAGTAGAAAATGTTAGGGGAAAAATTTCTCAGAAGTTCAAGAAGGAATTGTATTATGAAATATGTAAAGGGCAAGGGAAATTATTTACAAATTAAAAATATGAAAACATTAAAGCAAGGATTAGAAGATAAAGTGGAAGAAATATCCCAGAAAAAAGAAGTGGGAAATAAAGGAGAAGAAAAGATAAAATGATTAAAGGATATCATGCATATCTTATAGGTCGTGTCTATAGGTCTGCCCAAAGCCTCATGCCCTCATAGGTGGGGTATGTAGAGGTGGCTGGATCTAGGTTGTGTGAATATATATTAAGAGTCTGTGTTATCTCGGTTAGTTCCCTAATTGTATTAGCATAGTTCTGGGTGTTGCTGAAGGATTTATTGAAGCGAGAAGCCGCATCCTTTGTGTGTGGCATGAATCAGGAGGCTTGTGGCCTGGATGGAATATAAAGGGGCAAAAAGAACACAGGCTTGCTGGCTGCTGCCTGCCCTACCAGCAGCTGTTTCTCCTCTGCCACACTGCTTTACCATGTTGCCCTGTGTGGACATCAGTCAGTTGTAGACTGAAACCTCTACAAACTGTGTGCTGAAATACACATTTCCTCCTTTAACTTTGAGTGTCTGATATTTTGTCTCAGCAACAAGAAAAGTAATTAAGACAGGGTATTTTCAGGCAATCTACCTTCGTGCAAAATAAATTTCAAAAGAAAAGACTAGAAAAGTGAAGAGGAAGGGGTTGATCAACTTTCCAACATTGACAGATGTAAGTCTCTAATTTGGAAAGGTTTGTGAGGTGCCTAGAAGTAAATGTAAATAAAAAAATCAGTGAATATTTTTTAAACCCTTCTATAGTTAACTGACTTCATCAACCTGAGTAAGAAATGCCCAGCTAAATTGCAGCACAGTTCTGCATGTGGCTGACGAGATTTTCTGGAGACAGAAGACCTACGCTAGGGCAGCATGTCACCTGGATGCTATACACGGAAATTAAGAAGAAAGCCTCGCTTCTGTTTCTCTGGAATGAGTTCCAGTCTCCTTCACCTTGGATGTCATCTGGCTTCCAGCACAGACTCTCCAGGCTTCCATTGCAAACCCTTTGGCTCCTGATAGGGACTTGCATGGGGCACTACACTGAGCTATAGGCTTTCAACTGGATCCTTCAGATCTCTAATGTGCAGACAGGCCTTTTGTACCTTCCATACCTGAGTGTGTGTGTGGGGGCACTGTAAGCCAGTCTTGTAAATTCTCACATATATTTATACATCTTGCATTAAATCTGTTTCTCTAATAGGCACTGAGTGATATAAACCCCTATATTGCTGTGATTTTTGTTAGCATCATGGTGAAAAAGAAAATCTTGAGTGAGAGGGACATAAAGACTTCCCGCAAAAGATTGAGAATTAGAATAATTAGAATCTTCCAGTAGCAACACTGGAACCTAGAAAGTAACAGAGCCTTTTAAATTTCTACATAACAGTTATTTCTAGGCTAGATTTCTTTACCCAAACTACCAACCAAGTGTATAGGACCAAGTGTTTTTGACATGCATACGCTGGTAACTTCTTACAGAACCTTTCTGAACAGCTTACTAAAAAATACCTTGCATCAAAATGAGGAAATACAACCAAAAGAAGACACAAGGTTCAAAAAATAATGGAACTCATCACAGAAGGAAAATAAAGGGTATTTGCAAAATGATGATAATGGGAAGCCCCAGAATGACAGTTGTCCCACAGGTTTAGAGGGCAAATGGTCCATATTAGAGTGAGACAGGAGAAGGCTTTACAAGTGAATGAGACACTGGGGAGGAAGGAATGTACTTACGTATCATGTGATGTAGTGGTTGATTGAGTTTTATAAACTGTCAAGAGGTGGGCATGGACTTGTGATAGGTACACAGAAAACCAAACTAGTGGCCATTATTAACTTGAGGAAAAACAAAAAATGTACCAAAAAAACCCAATCAAAATGCAGTCATGCCTTACCTGTGAATGGTATTTATATAGTTATAATAATATAAATACTAAACATTGGTTTAATAAAAACAACATTAGGAGAACAAGAAATGTGTGTGTGTGTGTGTGTGTGTGTGTGTGTGTGTGTGTGTGTTTGGTGAGAGGTTTATTTAAGACAGTTATAAATAGAATGTGAGGTGAAAAACTGAGAAAAACCAGCATGAGAATTACCTAAAAATATAAAGAAACCAAAGAAATAGTTGAAGGTAGAAAATGACACATCTACTATTGTATTATATCACTTAATGCTAAGCAATAATCGAAGACAGGAAATTAGATTAATAGTGTATATCTGTATGTGTTAGCCTGAACACACACTTCGAAGATAACAATATGTAAAGCAGCAACAAGCGGTGTTTTTTCTTCTGTTGTTGTTGTTGTGGATGTTGTTGCTGTTGTTGATGTATGCCTGTTTTCTT
>PVLD010034284.1:0-12838 GCA_004027595.1 Dinomys branickii | reverse complement strand
CTGACTAAATTTGCATGTCTGTATATGGGTCCATACATCTACAATTCGAAGATATCAATGGATAAAACAACAACTACTGTTGAGACCATATCACCTTGTCTATAGATTAGTTGTGATTGTACTATTTTCTATGATAATGGGTGTCTGTTTGTCAATATGTTTTTGTACTTTTATGTTTCTAAAATAAAAAAAAAAAACATATGTAAGGATTTTTTTTAAAGCAAAGCAAAGGGATACCAAAAAATGTTAAAAATTATTCACAGAAGGAGTAAAATTATGGTTGTTTTTTATTGCTTTTTTATGTCTTTCCATATTTGTCAACTCTTTTTACAATAATCAGATATTTTTATAACTAGGAAAAATCTCATGTGTTTAAAATAATGACTAATTATTAATTGGTGGTGTCATACACATATATTGAAGATTTTTGTGCCCATAATTCCCTATTATACTCTTTTTCAATAGACATAAATTAATAAAGTATCAAGATACTTTAATAGATGACTCACTTTAGATGTTGTGTCTTGTGTACTGAATGTGTCTGTATTTGTGCATTTTAGACCCTTGTTAAAATTCATATTTATCTAGACCTTCTCAATGTTCAATGCACTTTTTCAGGCAGTGTCTCACCTGACTCTCCTACTGAGTTGTTTGATAGACATGCTTGGCATTTCACAAACATTCAGATAAGATTTGACTGATGAAGGGAAGGAGGTTCCCACCTGTAGGAAGCTCCCGGATCTGATGGGAAAAGACATCATAAAGTACTATAATATCTGGAACTAAAAAGGCCCTAGGAAGCAGTCTATTGCTCTGTGAGCCAAAGGAGATGACTTGCCTTGGGTCTGAGGGGAGCCTTATTCAGATTGATTGGTATAATGATTTGCGTATGTGTGGGCCAGTGAGTTCCTTTCACTCCAAACATAGAATCTAAGTATGTGTAACTCTAGTATGGAAAGCATGTTAATATAAATTTAAGAGTGGATTCATCTTACAATTTTGCAATTGTGTCTTGGTTACTTTTCTCTCATTGCTGAGACAAAATACCCAATGCCCAAAACGAAGAAAGGAAAGGTTTATTTAGCTTACAGTTTGTGGACGTTTCAGTCCATACTTGGTTGGCTCAGAGGCAGAGTGGCACATGGCACAGGGCAAATGTTCATTGCTGCAGAACACAGCAAAAACAACCAGCAAAAGGGAGGAAAGTAACCAAGACAGAATTTGGTACCACAAGTGGGGTATGAGCTTTCCCCCCCTCTGGAGATAAGATGTGTAAGCCAGCAGAACATAAGCTTGTGGGTATGGAAAGCAAACATTTTGCTAATGGGTCACTAGGAGTAATGGTGAGTGGTACCATTCCTATTTCCACCCCTTGATTCTTGGACCCATGAATCCTGGCTATGGGAGGCACAGTGCCATATAGTGGGCGTTGATTCAAAGCATATACAGCCTTTTGAAGTGCCTCATCCCAGCCCTGCAAGCTATTGCCACCTAGCTGGCACCTTAACTGTGTCTTCAAAAGACCATTCCACCTTTCTATCAATCCAGCTGCTTCCGGGTGGTAAGGAACATTATAAGACCAGTGAATTCCATGAGCATGAGCCCATTGCTTTACTTCATTGGCTACAAAATATGTTCCTTGGTCAGAGGCAATGCTATGTGGAATTCCATGATGGTGGATGAGGCATTCTTTTTTTTTATTTTAAAAATAAAAGAACAAAAACACTAACAAACATACACACAGTGGCACAAGAACAGTATAAAAACCAAACTACAGGTGGCAGGGGATCGACAGTGGTTGTTGTATCACACGTTGGTAGCTTCAAAGTGTATACTCAGGACAATACAAATAGACATGCAAGGTTGATCGAACAACTAATCACCGATTGTTTCCCACATCAATATGACACGAGACAACAGTGCAACCATGTCAGCCATCCCGCACATACATACATACCTACTCAGCTATCCTCCTCTTCCTCCTCTCCTTCCCTTCATCCCGATTGCTCTCTGCCCTTGAACAGTCTCCCTTCATACCTCCCTATCTATTTTCTCACCTCCAGGTTCCTACACTAATGATACTATATGCTGTTTACACATGCACATCTGGTTTACCTCACTTATGAGTATGGTCTCTAATTGTGGCCATTTGCCTATAAAAGCCCCTAGACTGTCTTTCTTTACAGCTGAATAATATTGTGTAAAAATGCCACAGTTTTTTAATCCAGTCCTCTGTGGATGGACATTTGGGTTGTTTCCATGATTTAGCTATTACAAATTGTGCTGCTATAAACATGGGTGCACATATATCACAGTGATATGCTGTTTTCAGATCTTCTGGGAAAATCCCCAGAAGGGGGATAGCTGGGTTGAGTGGGACCTCCAGACCTAGTTTGCTGAGGAATCTCCAAACCAATCTCCACAGTGGTTTCACCAGTCTGCATTCCCACCAACAGTGCAGCAGAGTTCCTATTTCTCCACAGCCTCGCCAGCATTTGTTATTGGATGATTTCTTGATGCTGGCCAATCTTACTGGGGTGAGATGAAATCTCAGTGTTGTTTTTATTTGCATTTCTCGAATGACTAAAGATATAGAACATTTTCTCATATATTTATTTGCCATTTGTATTTCTTTATCTGAGAAGTGTGTATTCATCTCAGATGCCCATTTCTGGATTGGGTCTTTGAATATGGACAGGTTCATGTTTTTTAATTCTTTGTATGTTCTACATAGAAGGTCTTTGTCCAAGGGACAGCCAGTTAGGATTTTTTTCCAATCTGTAGATTTTCTTTTTACTCTGCTGGTGATTTCTTTAGGTGTGCAAAAACTCTTCAGTAAGATCAGGTCCCAGTTATTGATTCTTTGAAGTGTTTCCCTTGCAGTTTCATTTTTGTTCATGAACTCTCTGCCTACTCCTATGTCTTCAAGATTTTTACCTACCTTCTCTTCCAATAGATGCAGTGTTTCTGCTTTAATATTGAGATCTGTGATCCATTTTGATTTGAGTTTGGTGCATGGTGATAGACTTGGGTCTATTTTCAGTCTTTGGCAAGTGGCAAGCCAATTTTTCCAGCACCATTTATTGAAGAGGCTATCTTTCTTCCAGTGGGCTTGTTTGGCCCCTTTGTCAAAGATTAGGTGGCTGAGTGTATTTGTGGTTGTGGCTGTATCTTCCAGTCTGTTCCATTGATCCTCAGGTCTGTTTTTGAGCCAGTACCAAGTTGATTTTATTACAGTAGCTTTGTAGTATAATTTCAGGTCAGGGATTGTGATTCTACCTGACTTAACCTTGTGGCCCAGAATTGCTTTTGCTATTCTGGGTCTCTTCTGGTTCCAGATGAACTTAAGGCATGTTTTCTCTAGATCTGTGAGGTATGTTGATGGTAGTTTAATGGGGATTGCCTTGAATCTGTACCACAATTTTGGTAGTATGGCCGTTTTCACAATGTTGGTTCTTCCTAACCATGAGCAGGGAATGTTTTTCCATTTATTGAAATCCCCTTTGATCACTTTTTTCAGAGTACTGTAGTTTTCATTGAATAGATCTTTTACCTCTTTTGTTAGATTGATTCCTAAATATTTCATTTTCTTGGATGCTATTGTAAAAGGTATGGTTTCCTTAATTTTTCTCTCATTCTGTTTCTTGTTTGTGTATAGGAATGCTATTGATTTTTGGGTGTTGACTTTGTATCCAGTTACTCTGCTGAATTTGTCAATTAATTGAAGGAGTTTTCTTGTGGAGTTTTTGGGGTCTTCCATGTAAAGTATCATGTCATCTGCAAGTAGTTTTACTTCTTCCTTTCCTATCCGTATTCTTTTTATTTCGCTCTCTTGTCTAATTGCTCTGGCTAATGCTTCTAGAACTATGTTGAATAGTAGTGGTGACAGTGGACATCCTTGTCTTGTTCCTGTCTTTAAAGTGAAAGCTTTTAGTTTTTGTCCATTTAGTATGATGTTGGCTGTTGGCTTGTCATAGATGGCTTTGATTAAATTGAGGTAGAGGCCATCTATTCCTATTTTTTCTAGGGTTTTTAACATGAACGCATGTTGGACTTTATCAAAAGCTTTTTCTGCATCTATTGAGATAATCATGCAGTTTTTGTCTTTGGCTCTATTGATATGGTGTATTACATTAATTGATTTGTGGATATTGAACCATCCCTGCATTCCTGGAATAAATCCAACCCGGTCATGGTGTGTAATTTTCCTTATGATTTGCCGCATTCTATTTGCTAATATTTTATTGAGTATCTTTGCATCTATGTTCATTAGGGAGATTGGCCTATAGTTCTCTTTCTTGGTTGGGACCTTCTCTGGTTTTGTTATTAGTATGATACTTGCCTCCAGAAATGAGTTAGGGAGAATTGTTTCCTTTTCAATTTCATTGAAGAGTTTGAGGAGTGTTGGCATTAAATCTTCACTGAATGTTTTATAAAATTCTGTTGTGAATCCATCAGGGCCTGGGCTTTTCTTTGTCGGTAAGTTTTTAATGACATTTTGAATCTCATTAATTGATATTGGGTTGTTCAGGGTTTTTATATCTTCCTGGTTCAACTTTGGTAATTCGTACATTTCTAGGAATCAGTCGATTTCTTCTAGGTTTTCTACCCTATTGGAGTAAAGATTCTCCAAGTAGGTATTAATGATTTTTTGAATTTCTGTAGGATCTGTACTGATTTCATCCTTTTCATTCCTTACTGCATGAATTTGAGTTCTTTCTTTTTTTGATAAGATTGGCTAGAGGTTTATCAATTTTATTTACTCTTTCAAAAAACCAACTCTTTGATTCACTTATTTTTTGTAGAGTTTTCTTCATCTCAATTGCATTAATTTCTACCCTAAGCTTCATAATCTCCTCCCTTCTTTGGGCTTTGGGCTTGACTTGTTCTTCTTTTTCTAAAAGTTTGAGGTGCAACATTAGGCTATTTATTTGTTCTCTTTCTGTTTTCTTTATGTGTGAGTTCATTGCTATAAATTTCCCTCTGAGGACTGCTTTCATTGCATCCCACAGATTCCTATAGGTTGTATTTGTATTTTCATTTGTTTGTAGGTATTTTCCAATCTCTTCTCTAATTTCATCTGTGACCCATTGGTTATTCAGGAGGTTGTTGTCTAATTTCCAAGTATTTATAAAGGTTTTGGAATTCCCTTCATCATTAATTTCCAATTTCATTGCACTGTGGTCAGATAATATGCATGGGATAATTTCAATCCTTTTGCATTTAGGTAGGTATGCTCTATGGGCTAGAATGTGGTCTATTTTAGAGAAAGTCCCATGTGCAGCTGAGAAAAATGTGTATTCTGGTTTTGTGGAGTGGAACACTCTGTAAACATCTACTAAGTCCCTTTGTTCACACATTTGGTTCAGGTCTGTTATATCTTTGCTGAGTTTTAGTCCAGTTGACCTGCCTCTTTGCATCAAAGGGGTATTTAGGTCCCCTATTACACTAGTGTTATTGTTTATTTGGTTTTTTATGTCCGTTAAGATTTGCCTTACATAGTTTGGTGCTCCAGTATTTGGTGAATACATGTTTAGGATTGTTATCTCTTCCTCTTGCAGTTTTCCCCTAACTAGTATATAGTGGTCTTCTTTGTCTCTTTTGATTGTTCAGTTTGAAGTTTACGTTGTCTGCAAACATAACAGCTACCCCTGCTTTTTTCTGGGAACCTGTTGCATGGAGGATTGTTTTCCAACCTTTGACTTTCAGTCTATGGATTTCCTTTTGAGTAAAGTGTGTTTCCTGTATACAGCATATTGTGGGATTCTGTCTGTTAATCCACATTGCCAGTCTGTTTCTTTTGACTGGTGAATTGAGGCCATTTACATTGATGGTTATAACTGTTATACATTGCTTATTCTTGTCATGCTGTTTACTTGATGTTGCTTTCCTACTTTGCTGTTTAATTTCTTGTTCTGCTTAAGGGTTCCTTTCTATTGTTGTTCTTTGGATTGTGGTTACTTTTTTCTCTGTCTAGAGTATCTTTCAGTACTTTTTGTAATGTTGGTTTGGCACTCATGAAGTTTGTCAGTTGGTCTTTGTCGTGGAAATATTTTATTTCTCCATTGAATTTGAAGGATAGTTTTGCAGGATACATCAGTCTAGGTTGGAAGCTGTTTTGTCTGAGAATCTGTAATATCTTGCTCCAAGCTCTTCTTGATTTCATGGTTTCTGTTGAGAAGTCTGCTGTGATTCGGATGGGCTTTCCTTTATAGGTGATCTGTTTCTTTTCTCTAGCAGCTTTTAATATTGTGTTCTTTTGCTACATATCTGGGATCTTGACTATTATATGCCTGGGGGTGGTTTTATTTGGGTTGTGACTCATTGGAGTTCTATATGCTTCATTTACCTGCACATCAGTTTCTTTTACCATTCTTGGGAAATTTTCTGCTATTATTTCTGCAAATATTCTTTTTATGTCATTTGTGTTGCCTCCTGCTGTTTCACTGATTCCTATTACTCACACATTATTTCTCTTTGCTTCATCTTGGAGCTGTTGGATTGATTTCTCCTGGTTCCTTGTTGACTTTAAGAGATCCTTCCTTTCACTGTCATTAGCTGTCAGGCTATCTTCCAGATCTGAAATTCTAACTTCAGATTCATTCAAGTAGTTTTTCAAGCTTTCAATGGCAGTTTTCATTTCCTGGAGATCTTTCTGAGACTGTTTCATGCGTTCTAATTCATTCCTGAATTGCTCATTTAACATTTCCATTTGTTGCCTTTGATCTTCTAGTCTCATCTGTTTCTTCTCCGTATGTGTGAAGCATTTCTTCCATTATTATTTCCATTTCATTTTTTGCCTGAGAGATTATTTCAAATTTAATCTCTTCTATGGCTTGATGGAGTTGTTTCTTTACTTCAGATATGATCATTTCAGAAATTTCAGGTATGTGGTTTCCTAGTTCTCCTATGTCATTGTGTCCTGTACTTGTTCTGGGTGGAGTTGTGTTCTGAGACTGCATTTTGCCCCTTCATTTTGTCATTTTGAATGTCAAATAACTGGTGCTGAGCTACTGACTACCCAGGCAGCTCAGTAAGGACTCTATGGACCCTAGTTTACCTGGATGTTAAACTAAACCCAGGGTGGTAGCAGACTGTGGACCACTGGTCCCAGTCACCCCAGGCAAATGCTGGGGTGCCTTGCTCAGACCACAGTCGCTATAGTGGGAGAGTGCTGGGCTTCAGTACCCGAGTGTCCAGTGTGTGGACAGGAAGAGTGTGGGTCTCAGCCTTGAAGCCTATGGTGGTTAAGCAGCAGCTTCTGTTTTGGGTTCCTCAGGTAGCTGGTCAGGAGGTAGCAGGGCTCTCCTCCCGACCCTGAGGACCCCAGAGCCTGAGGCTGATTCCACTCCGCAGGTCTCAACCACCAGCAGGGATGGGCCCTCCCAGATGGATTTCCTTCCTAACTCTAAGGTGTGGAGCTTACCAGAGGAGAAGGGTTGCACTGCTCATGTGGTGTTGCAGGTCACTGGAGAAAGGTCCTAGTCCCAGAGCCGGGAGGCAGGAGGTGAAACGCCTGCCACCCAGGTGTCTGAGTGAGTCCACCTTTGTGTCTGGTTAAAGGTCCCAGTTGCACAGTTGGGGCTCAGGCAAGAAACGCCGTGCTGCTCAGGTGTCTGCTCGAGTCTGCCTTTGTCTCTGGTTCAGAGAAGGGTGTCGCAGCTCCTGTGTCCTCGCAGGTCAGCCTCCGTCGCTGGAGAAAGGTCCAAGTCACCCAGCTGGCATGGACCATGAAACGCAGCACTGCTTAGATGTCAGCGTCGGTGGGCCTCCATTACTGGAGCAAGGTCCGAGTCACACAGCTGGGATTGGGCGGAAAAGCCCTTCTGCCACTTCACCCAGGCAAAGGTCCATTGCAAAGGCTGCTCCAATGGCTCTCTCTCTTCAGGAAAATGTCCCTTAAGATTTCTGCCAAGAGTTGCGCTCAGAAGGCTGCTCAGATGCTGCTTTGTGGGCCGAGCTCCCCCCTGCCCAGAGATCCAGGTCAGAGCACGCACACGCCTCACCTGCCCAGAGTTCCACGCAGGTAGAGGGGCCACCTAGGTGCTGCTTTGGATGAGGCATTCTGTAAGTCCACAGATGGTAGTTTTGGCAGAAGCAGTACGTGCAGCAAAGGCAAATCCATATCCCAAATATGTGTCTATGCCAGTGAGGACAAAACCCAGTCCCTTCCATGATGGAAGTGGTCCAATATAATCAACCTGCCACCAGGTCTCAGGTTGATCACCACAGAGAATGGTACCATACTGGGGACTCAGTGTTGGCCTCTGCTGCTGACATACTGGGCATTCAGCAGTGGCTGTAGCCAGATCAGCCTTAGTGAGTGGGAGTCCTTTTTGCTGAGCCCATGCATAACCTCTATCCCTGCCACCATGGCCACTCTGTTCATGGGCCCATCAGGCAATGACAGGATGGCTAAAGAAGGAGGTTGGCTGCTCTCCACAGAACGGGTCATCTTATCCACTTGATTATTAAAGTCTTCTTCAGCCAGTGTCACCTTTTGGTGAGCATTTACATGGGAAACAAATATTTTTACATCCTCTGCCCACATGGAAAGGTCAACCCACATACCTCTCCCCCAAATATCTTTGTCACCAATTGTATGTGTAACCCTAGTATGGAAAGCATATTAATATAAATTTAAGAGTGGATTCATCTTACAGTTTTGCAATTGTCTGTCATATGTGGCTTAGAAGTAGACAGCTGAGTTCCCATCCCCGCCTCTGCCCTCAATCTGTTGCGATATCACACATCAGGAAACCTCTGGAAAACTCTGGAGAGAATGAGAGTGAAAGAAGACATGTGACATTTGGGTGCAAGTGTTTAACCAGTTCTGACGTCATGTATCCCTTGAAAGAAGGGTCGCTGGCACCCTCAGAGATCCCCTGACTACACAGAGAACTACCACAAAGATGTTTTGGTTCCCCTGAAGGAGCAGGAGAATCCTAGTGGGAAAATGCAGAGCATAAGAGTTTCCAGAAGCATCTATCTTTAAGCAAGTATCATCTTTTTATTATTATTATTATTATTATTATTATTATTATTATTATTATTACCACCACATTCAAAGGGCCCAGAAATAGATAGTTACAGCCAACAGACTTGTGACCTCTCTATCCCCTCCTGGGTGACAGCTCTTATGCATGTCTGTCCTCCTTCTCCAGGATGAGCAGGAGGCAGAGGCTCCAAAACCTATCACCAGACTAAAGGTCTGCAAAGACCGGTGGTTCTTTGAAGAAATACAAATGAGGACTGCAGTGTGTCCCTGTCCTGTGTTTATGAGCAGAAATGCATTGTAACTGCTTAGGGCTTCCTCTCAAGTGCTGGCCATGGCCAATGAAGTCCTGGTGACAAAGTGACTTGGGCCGACCCTTCAGTATGTCCAAGTTGCAATGGACTGAATGCACCTTCAAAATTGATCTCTTGAAATATAATTCCCCATGTGATAATGTTTGGAGGGAGGGTTTTTGAGAGGTAATTATATCGTGAGAGCAGTGCAACCATGAATGGGATTAGTACCCTTCTGAGCGAGGCCCCAAAGAGCTCTACTCTCCTCCTTTGTATCATGTGAGGTGTAACAAGTGGGCAACCCGGATGAGAGCTTTACCAGAAATCCCCTGTGCTGGTAACCTAATTTCAGAATACCAGTCTCCAGAACCGGGAGGAAAAAAAAATCTGTTGTTTACAAACTGTTAACTCAAAGGTGTCATATAATATGCCAGCCTGAACTGACTGAAACACAGGATGTAAGGAAAGTGGGGACATGATCAGACTTAAGTGTGAGTCATTCCCTTCTTCCTAGGCAAACTGACAGTGCATCTTAGAGCAGTGTGAAAACACCCTCTGTGATGGACCTGGGGCCTTTGGGGCTGCAAGGGTTGTGAGGCCTGAGTTCTTGATTTATACCGGTATTTTATACGACCCCAAACAAGTTCTTTACTCTGTTAAGGACTTAGTTTCTGCTATTTGTAAAATGAGAGGAGCTGAGAAATTCAAAATTTCTAAGGTCCTTGAGACCTAGATGGGAGATGCTGAGCGGAGGTGTGACTGGTCAGTTAGCCCACTGACCTGGTCTTGGGAGCCAGGCTGCCCAGTTTTGAGTCCTGGCCTACTACTTACTTGCTGTGTGCTCTTTGGCAAGTCTTTAACCTCCATAAGTGTCAGCTACTGTGTGTAAATGAAAGCATAAATCAATACATGGCCTCCCTGAGTCGGGCCCATGATGTTCAATCCAGTTGGCTTTTACCTTGTTTAATAAATAAGAGTCATACAGTCTCCTGGTGGCAGAACAAAATTATAGCTTCCTGATTCAGAACTCAGAACTCTCTCTTCCACACAAGCTATAAAATGGGAAGAATTCCATCCCTCTCCCTTCCCCACCCATTCCCACAGATAAAATGATCGCTTACTCCTTTTATGTGCTAGGTATTAATTCACACAGATCCATGTGATCCTCACAACAGAGACTACCATTACCCCTCTTTTAGAGATAAAAGAAAGAAACTGATGCTTTGCAACACTAATCGGCCCAGGATCATTTAAGAAGTGCTAATAGTTTGGGTGTCAAACCCAAACTAATCCCACAGCAAGATGTGGAGTCAATTATACTGTAGTTCCACTACACAGAATACCATTTAAAGGGAAAAGAGAAAAGAAAGAAGGAAGAGGGGAAAATATACACCAGATAGCGAAGGTAATTATACTACTAAATTCTATTGGCTTATTGAAAGGAGCCAGCCCCACCTTAAGTTCCGTTACCTTCTAATTATGCCATCAAATTGTGATCTCATTGGTGGATTAATGCATTGATGAAGTTAGAGCCTTTACTATCCAATCATTTCCCAAAAGCCTATCAGCAACCAAACCTTCAACATAATGTGTCCTTCGAGGGCAGGAGGTGCAATTAATGGAGAAATAAGATGCTTCCATGACAAAGAACAACTGAAGAAATTCAAGACTACCAAACCAACCTTACAAAGAATAATGAAAGATATTCTAGAAAAGAACCACCAAGCAGGGCAAGCAATTAAACAGAGGGGGAAACTAGAGAACCAACAGCAGGAAAATAACATGACACAGATAAGCCAATAAATATCAGTTATAACCGTTAATATAAATGGCCTCAGTTCACCAATCAAAAGAAATAGAATGGCAGAATGGATCAAGAAACAAAACCCAACAATATGCTGCACACAAGAAACACATTTAACTCAAAAGGAAATTCATAGACTGAAAGTCAAAGGATGGAAAACAATACTCCATGTGACAGGAACCCAGAAGAAAGCAGGGGTAGCTATTCTGTTTGCAGACAATGTGAACTTCAAACCAAGAATGATCAAAAGATAAAGAAGGTCATTACATACTTGTTAGAGGAAAACTGCAAAAGGAAGAGATAACAATCATAAAATTATGCACCATATAAGGGAGCACCCAACTATATAAGACAGATATTAATAGACATGAAAAATCAAATAAGCAATAACACCATTGTAATGGGGGACTTTAACACCCCACTGTTACAAACCAACAGGTCAACTAGACAAAAAGTCAGCAAAGAAATAACAACTGAACTAAACTTGTGAACAAATGGACCTAGTAGGCTTTTACAGAGTATTTTGGATCTAAATACAACATAGCTGTTCCAGAGAAAGGACCTCCAGAAATTCTGGTTTACAATCAGAAACTACAGAATTCCATTGGTTCATTAGCTGAACATCACACATGATGAGAAATCACATTGTGATTTCCCTGGATAGTGCTTAGAAAATTAATCTGATGATTTTTCAAAATCATGGATTTTAAAAATATGGCTACACACACATACAATTGTAAATGCTGGCATGGAATGTAAGTTTTTTGAAAGTATGATTTTTTTCCCCTTTGTCATTGTGAATCTCCACTGCTGGAGAACAAAGAACCGTTTGGAAACTGTAGAACTGTGCTGGAAACAAACAAAGCACTCACTATTTGTTCAATTAATTAAAATAAGATGTTGTTCAGAGATTATTCCACATTAGTTTGTGGTAAACAAGTATTTCAAAGTAATACCGTGTTTTATTCTGATCCATCTTACTAAGTATTAAGACAAGTACACCTTTTTAAAGCAGCTATTAACACAACATTGATAACAATGATACAACTGTGCAATTAATTTAATCAATTTGGGGCACTTCCGGGAAGATGGCGACCGGGTAGGCAGCAGAGAGAGAACCTCCCAGAGGATTACCACCCAAACAATGTAATATAGCAACATGAAGACAGAAATAAGGACTTCCGGGAAGAAGACGACCAGCCGAGAGAGCGAGTGCGGAGTGAAGAACGGCTTCAGCTCCTGAACCAGACAGAGAACGTGCTACTGGGACAAACTGCACCAAACCGGGCAGCGCTCCGGGATCCCGCTCAGAACCCCACCCCCGCAGCCAGCGCTGCGGGAACTGGAGCAACAGCGACCAGCCGGCGGGATTTCTGAGTCGCGGAAAATCTCCATCCAGGGAAAAACATCTGAACGGCACTCCTGTCTGCACGATCACAGGGTGAGTTAAGTGCGCGCTCTAACCGGTTTTTCCTGAATCGGGAAGAAGCTCAGCCCAGCGAGAGACATCAAAGCAGCTTTAAGGACTTCGGGATCTCCCGGGTGGAAAGACCTACTTAGGCGCCCCAACGGGTTTTGTGAGGGGGGAAGGAGCTCCACCCAGGGAGGAACACCTGAGTGGCCTATCTGCAAGAATCCTGGGGTGGCGAGCTGTTTATTCGCCCCGGCCAGGTCTTGGGGTAGGGAGTAGAAGCGGAAATCTCAGCAGACAGCTTAAGGGACATTCTCCCAAAGAGAAGTAACCAT
>PVLD010034283.1:0-12842 GCA_004027595.1 Dinomys branickii | reverse complement strand
TAGGATGAGGTCCCAATTATTGATTCTTTGAAGTGTTTCCCTTGCAGTTTCATTTTTGTTCATGAACTCTCTGCCTACTCCTATGTCTTCAAGATTTTTACCTACTTTCTCTTCCAATAGATTTAGAGTTTCTGTTTTAATATTGAGGTCTGTGATCCATTTTGACCTGAGTTTGGTGCATGGTGATAGACTTGGGTCTTTTTTCAGTTTTCAGCAAGAGGCAAGCCAGTTTTTCCAGCACCTTTTATTAAACAGGTCATCTTTTGTCCAGTGAGTTTGATTGGTCCCTTTGTCAAATATTAGGTGGCTGAGTGGGTTTTTTGTTATGATTGCGTCTTCCAGTCTGTTACATTGATCCTCGGGTCTGTTTTTGAGCCAGTACCAGGTTGATTTTATTATAGTAGCTTTGTAGTATAATTTCAGGCCAGGGATTGTGATTCCACCTGACTTGTCCTTGTTACCCAGGATTGCTTTTGCTATTCTGGGTCTCTTCTGGTTCCACATGAATTTAAGGTATATTTTCTCTAGATCTTTGAGGTATGCTAATGGGTAGTTTAATGGGAATTGCATTGAATCTGTACAACAGTTTTGGTAGTATGGCCATTTTCACAATGTTGGTTCTTCCTAACCACCAGCATGGGTTGTTTTTCCATTTATTGAAATCCTCTTCGATCTCCTTTTTCAGAGTACTATAGTTTTCACTGAATAAATCTTTCACATTCTTTGTTAGATTGATTCCTAAGTATTTCAATTTCTTGGATGCTATTGTAAAAGGTATTGTTTCCTCAATTTCTCTCACAGTCTGTTTGGTGTTCGTGTCTAGGAATGCTATTGATTTTTGGGTATTGACTTTGTATCCAGCTACGCTGCTGAATTTGTCAATTAATTCCAGAAGTTTTCTTGTGGAGTTTTTGGGGTCCTCCATGTATAGTATCATGTCATCTGCAAATAGTGATAGTTTAACTTCTTCCTTTCCTATCCTTATTCCTTTTTTTCCTCTCTCTTTTCTAATTGCTCTGGCTAATGCTTCCAGAACTATGTTGAATAGGAGTGGTGACAATGGACATCCTTGTCTTGTTCCTGACTTTAAAGAGAAAGTTTTCAGTTTTTGTCTGTTTAGTATGATGTTGGCTGTTTGTTTGTCATAGATGGCTTTGATCAGATTTAGGTAGAGGTCATCTATTCCTATTTTTTCTAAGGTTTTTAACATGAATGCATGTTGGACTTTATCGAAATCCTTTTCTGCATCTATTGAGATGATCATGTGGTTTTTTTTCTTTGGCTGTATTGATATGATGTATTACATTAATTGATTTGCGAATATTGAACCATCCCTGCATTCCGGGGATGAATCCTACCTGGTCATGGTGTATAATTTTCCTTATGATTCGCTGTAATCTATTTGCCAGTATTTTGTTGAGTATCTTTGCATCTATGTTCATTAGTGAGATTGGCCTGTAGCTCTCTTTCTTGGTTGGGTCTCTCTCTGGTTTTGGTATCAGTATAATACTTGCCTCCAGAAATGTGTTAGGGAGAGTTGTTTCCTTTTCGATTTCATTGAAGAGTTTGAGTATTGTTGGCATTAAATCTTCTCTGAATGTTTTATGGAATTCTGCTGTGGATCCATCAGGGCCTGGGCTTTTCTTCGTTGGTAAGTTTTTAATGACATTTTCAATCTCATTAATTGATATTGGGTTGTTCAGGATTTTTGAATCTTCCTGATTCAATTTTGGTAATTTGTACCTTTCTAGGAATCTGTCCATTTCTTCTGAATTTTCTGTCTTATGAGAGTAAAGATTTTCAAAGTAGGTATTAATGATCTTTTGGATTTCTGTGGGATCTGTAGTGATTTCATCCTTTTTATTCCTTATTGCATGAATTTGAGTTCTTTCCCTTCTTTTTTTGATCAGGTTGGCTAGGGGTTTATCAATTTTATTTATGCTTTCAAAAACCAACTCTTTGATTCACTTATTTTTTGTAGAGTTTTCTTCATCTCAATTGCATTAATTTCTGCCCTGAGTTTTATAATCTTCTCCCTTCTTTGGGCTTTTTGTTTGGCTTGTTGCTCTTTTTCTAAGAGTGTGAGGTGTAGTATTACGCTATTTATTTGCTGTCTTTCTGTTTTCTTAATATATGAGTTCATCACTATAAATTTCCCTCTGAGGACTGTTTTCATTGCATCCCACAGATTCCAGTAGGCTGTAGTTGCATTTTCGTTTGTTTGTAGGTATTTTTTAATTTCTTCTTTAACTTTTTGTGTGACCCACTGCTTATTCAGGAGGTTGTTGTCTAATTTCCAAGTGTTTATGTGGTTTTTGGAGTTCTCTTTGTCATTAATTTCCAATTTCATTGCACTGTGGTCAGATGATATGCATGGGATAACTTCAATTCTTTTGCATTTAGATAGATATGCTCTATGGGCTAGACTGTGATCAATTTTAGAGAAAGACCCATGTGCAGCTGAGAAAAATGTGTATTCTAATGTTGTGGGGTGGAACACTCTGTATACATCTACTAAGTCCATTTGTTCACACTTTTGGTTCAGGTCTGTTTTTTCTTTGCTGAGTTTCTGTCCAGTTGACCTGTCTCTTTGCGTCAGAGGGCTGTTTAGCTCCCCTATTACAATAGTGTTATTAGTTATTTGATTTTTCACGTCTGTTAAGATTTTACTTGTAAATTTAGGTGCTCCATTGTTCGGTGCATAAATGTTCAGGATTGTTATCTCTTCCTCTTGCAGCTTTTCCCCAGCTAATATGTAATGCCCTTCTTTATCTCTTTTGATTGTTTTTGATTTGAAGTTTACATTGTCTGCAAACATAATAGCTACACCTGCTTTTTTCTGGGGACCTGGTGCATGAAGAATTGTTTTCCACCCTTTAACTTTCAACCCGTGGATCTCCTTTTGAGTAAATTGTGTTTCCTGTATACAGCATATCATTGGATTGTGTTCCTTAAATCCACTCTACCAATCTTTTCCTTTTGACTGGTGAATTGAGGCCATTTTCATTAATGGTTATGATGGTTATATGTTGGCTTATTCTAGTCATGTTCTTTACTTGTTATTGTTTTCCTACTTTTGCTCTGTTTACTTACTTGTTCTGTTTGAGGGTTTCTTTCTATTGTTGTTCTTGAGATTGTGGTCACTTTTTTCTCTGTCTGGAATATCTTTTAGTGGTTTTTGCAATGCTGGTTTTGCACTCATGAAGTTCTTCAGTTGTTCTTTGTCGTGGAAACATTTTATTTCTCCATTGAATTTGAAGGGTAGTTTTGCACGATACATCAGCCTGGGTTGGAAGCTGTTTTGTCTCAGAATTTGTAATACCTCGCTCCAAGCTCTTCTTGATTTCATGGTTTCCGTTGAGAAGTCTGCTGTGATTCTGATGGTCTTTCCTTTATAGGTGATCTGTTTCTTTTCTCTAGCAGCTTTTAGTATTATGTTCTTTTGCTGGATGTCTGAGATCTTCACTATTATATGTCTGTGTGTGGTTTTCTCTGGGTTATGGCTCGTTGGGGTTCTATATGCCTCGATTAACTGTACTTCAGTATCTTTTACCATGTTTGGGAAATTTTCTGCTATTATTTCAGCAAATATTCTTTTGATATCATTTGTGTTGTCTCCTGCTGTTTCACTAACTCCTATAACTCAAATATTATTTCTTTTTGCCTCATCTTGCAGCTGTTGGATTGATTTTTCTTGGATCCTTGATGACTTTCTGAGATCCTTCCTTTCACGCTCATTAGCTGCCATGCTGTCTTCAAGATCTGAAATTCTATCTTCGGCTTCATTTAAGTGGTTTTACAAGCTTTCAATGGAAGTTTTCAATTCCTGGCAATCTCTTTGGACCTGTTTCATTTGTGGTAATTCATTCCTAAATTGCTCTTGTAACATTTCCATTTGTTTCCTATTTTCTTCTATTCTTTCATCTATTTCTTCTCTATGTGTGCGGAACATTTCTTCCATTACAGTTTTCAGTTCATTTTTTGTCTAAGAGATTATTTCTACTTTAATCTTTTTTGTGGCCTGATGGAGTTGTTTTTTTACTTCAGATGTGATCATTTCCGAAATTGCAGGTATGTGACTAATTTCTGCTTTAATCTGTTCTACGGCCTGATGGAGTCATTTCGTTACTTCGGACATAGTCATTTCATAAATTGCAGGTATGTGGCTTATTTCTCCTTTAATCTCTTCTGTGGCCTGATGGAGATATTTCTTTATTTCGAATGCAATCGTTTCAGAACTTGCATGTATGTGCCTTCCTAGTTCCCCTATATCCTCACATCCAGGACTTGTTCTGGGTGGGGTGAGTTCTGAGACTGTACTTTGTTCTTCTGTCTTCCCATTTTTGGATATCAGATTCAAACTATTGAGCTATAAATTACCCAGGCAGTTCACCAGGCAAAGGTCCATTGCAAAGTCTGCTCCAATGGCTCCTTCTCTTTGGGGAAATGTCCCTTAAGCTTTCTGCTAAGAGTTCCGCTCAAAAGGCTGCTCAGATGCTGCTTTGTTCACCGAGCTACTCCCTACCCAGAGACCTGGCCGGGGCATGTAAACAGCTCACTGGCCCAGGGATCTCTGCAGCCACAGGGGCCACCCAGAAGTTTCTCCATGTGCCGAGCTCTTCCCTGACTCAGAAATCCGGTCGCGGCACGCAAACAGCTCCCCTGCCCAGGGGTCCCTGCAGGCAGAGGGGCCGTGCAGATGTTCCTCCATGGGCTGAGCTCTTCCCCGACTCAGAAATCTGGTCACGGTGCGCAAACTGCTCATCCGCCCAGGGGTCCCATACAGCGGTCGCTCTGTGGCTCCGGGCACCCACGGCACGTGAGTCCAATTATTTTTAAAATCTCCATCTCTCTTAGACTCTGATCTAGTCAAAGCCGGCATGGCCGCCGGTCCTGCCAGCTGCCATCTTGATCTCCCATTGTTCTTACATTATTTTTCTTTGCGTTGTTTTGCTGCTGTTGAATTGTTATTTCCTGATCTTTTGTTATTTTTGAGAGCTCTTTCCTTTCATGATTGCTAGCCAAAATTCTTTCTTCAGGGTCTGAAAGTCTGTCTTCAGTTTTGCTCATGCAGTTTTGTCATCTTTCAATGGAATTTTTAATTTTCTGGATATCTGTTTGAATTCATTTCATGAATTGTATTTCTTCCCTATATTGATCTTTCATGATTTCAATCCTCTTCCTATCACCATCTATTTTAATCTGTCTCTATTTTAGGTTTGCTGAACAATTTCTTTATAAATGCGACATTTCATTTTTTAACTTGAGAGCTTATTTCTGATCTGATTTCCCCTATAGCCTCAAGGGATTTTTTTTACTTCATTTTCTATCATTTCAGAAATGTCAGGTGTGTGTCTCCCATTTTCCTCTCTCTCACTGTCTCCTGGAATTGTTTTGGGTGGGCTAGAGGTCTGCAGGTCTTACATTTTCTTTCTGTGTCTTGTCAGTTTTATTTCAAAAGTTTTTATTTTGTTTCTACATTTATCCTTCTTAGTTTTTCTAGTAGATAGTTTTATTACTAGTATGAAGTTCTCTCTAGGTAAAATTCATTCTTCAGGGATGACTTCTGTGTATAGTAGGTTCTTGGTTTGTGTCAGTCCCCAGATCCTAACTTTCCAATTAATTAAGAGTGATGTTAATATCTGTTTGGCTCAGTACCCAGTCCTTTGGTGCTGGGGTGTGGTGAGGTTATTATCCCAGAGCTTCCCAGTATTGTTGCAGAATGGAGAACAATTGATTATGACAGATATGGCATCCTAGCTAAAGTAATGTAATTATCAATAGCAATAGTATCAAGTAAAGTTTAGAAACTGACAAACTATGGCAACAATTTTGTACCTTTAACCATAAGGGTAAAATCTACAATTATATTACCAAACCAATTGTAAATTTGGAGCTTGTATGAAGCATTTCCCCTATGGGAGTGATTTTACCCTGTGATGGGGAAATTGAAGAACGATAGTGGACAAAACAAATATAACTAAAATGAAAGCAGAAGCCAGGCTGGAGGACAAGAATGGTCATGCAAGCTTTGGGAAACTAGAGAAGAGGGCAGAAGAGAAAGAAGGAAGGAGTAAGCAAGGGGTTATCTGAGCTCGATCTTTGGCTATGAAAGATGAGATTACGTTTCTGATGAGACTGAGTGAGTTCAGGGTAATAGGGCCATAGACAGGATTAGATTCCTTTGGCACATTTCACGTGGATGCCAGCAGTAGGGAAGAGAGGGCCTGGTCTCTGGGCCTTCCCATGCTGTTCACCTAGATCCCGGCAGCTGTGATGCAAGGGGCAAGTCTCTGTGTGCCATCCTACTCTGTTCACTTGAATCTCAGAAGCCACAATGGGAGAGGCCCATGTCTAGACCTTTTCATGGTGCTATTCACCTGGGTCCCATCAGTCACAATGGGAGGGGGCCAGTCTCTGGCCCTTCCTGTGCTATTTACCTGGATCCCAGCAGCCACTGGAACTTACCTTCTGATGAAACTCTACCCTTTAAAAATCATTTGACTCTACAATTTGCTCTTCATTTTTATTATGATAAAAGCACAAAGAAGTACCCATACTACAGCTTGAACTTTGAACTTCTCTGAAATTTCCTCTGCCAAATTAGTCTGACATCCTTAATTTTCACTGCCTCCAAGGTCTCAGAACATGAGCAAAATGTAGATAAATTTTCTGCCAGAGCATAATACATGTTTGCTAATTCAACTGGTAATGAATTCTTTATTCCAATTAGAAACTTTCTGAGCCTGACATTTACCACCTACATTTCTATCTGCATTCCAGTCTTCTGAGCTCTGATCACAATCTGTCATCAACCTTGGTTTACAGAATTCTAGGGCTTCACTAGTGAGCATCACCAAACTTTTTCAAACTACTTCCATGTGCCAGTTCCAAAGACTTCTAAACTAGATGGTCACATATAATGCTGAGCTATGAAATTAAATTTTATTCTTAGTACTATGTCAATACAGATTCTAGGATAAAGATGGTATATCCTGTAGTTAACTGGGTATGCTAATTTGCACTACAACTAATGTGGGGCAGGAGAATTAAACGTGGCAATTATCAACATTCAGATGTTCATCTCTGGATGAGGGAAGAGAGTGTCAGGAATAATAAAGTTATGACATGCTCTTTTCACCTACTCTGTCACTGAGAAAATGAGTAAGAAGGTGGGGCTCTGGTATTTTGCTTTACCCTTTGCCTATTAGTAAGGTAAAGTATACACCTTCTTTCATCTTGTTGAAGACTGGACTACAGTGTAGTTGTGAAGTTCTTCCTTTCCAAAGCTCTTTGATTTTTCACTTTACCTAATATTATCCATTTAAGAACAGAGTTGAAGGGAGCATGTAGTGATATGATTTACCTTTTCCCCTGAGTCCCCTAGAAGGGGAAATTGATCAGGAAGGGGGCTGATCAAAAGGATAAAATGATGTTTTGGAGATGAATACTGGAAAGGGCAGGATTTCCCCTAATATTCTTGCTAAGTACACCTGGGCAAATACTAGTTTCTATTGCCAATAACACAATAAAATAGACTGAGTAAGTTTGAATGAAAAGAGGCTCATATTCTAGGGGGCTCAACCAGTGATGACCATCTTGCTGACAGAATCTCAAAGTGGTACAAAGTGGTGCAGGGCATCACATGACAAGAGATGAAGTATGAGTGTGTGTGTCCACTGTTTTCTCTCCCTCTTCTTATAATGCTCTCTTAACTAATCATAGCCACCTCCCCAAGGCCTCATCTCTAAGTACCATACCAAAATTAGCTTTCCTCTTTCTTACTACTTCCAAGTGGGGATTAAATTACCACACATGCACCTTGGGACACAGTCAAGCCCTGTCCAAATCATAGCACCAAGCAAGATTTTCCTGCTCAGCTTGGACATCCGAGGATTTTTCTTGCCTTTTTGGGGTATCTTTTTCCTTTATAGATAATGAACTGTACACTATGAAAGATTGTTAAGAGAAACAGTCTACAAACTCTGAGTGCACAAAGGGAAGAGGCCAATTTTTTTTGAAAACTTATGCAGAGCCTCAGCATGCACTCTCCCTCTATTGCTTCGGGCACATTGAATATCTGCACTAACTGAAATTTAATGTTTCCTGTTTTCTCCTGGGTTTATTTATTTATTTACTTTTTGCCATTGTGAAACTTCAGCAGAGGCCAGGGGACATTTTAACATTTTGCTACAGTCCAGGGAGAGGTAATCAGACCTTCAGGGAAACAAAGTAAGCTGGTAGTTCAAGATTAGAATCTCTTTATATTCCCCAGCTTGAGTGTACAGGTCTCACTACAGGGCATGTTTATTGCTCTGACTTGACCTAAGTAATTGGTCAAATACAACTCTTAAATAATGATAACTACCACTATGTTGAAGCAGTCACCTCCCCATCTTTCTGCCAATTTAAAAGGGTTTATATGGCCAAATACTGCCATATATGCAGGCTTTCACTAAACAGACTTCTATTAAGAAGCACACATAAAACAACACATACAATCTTAATGAATTCTTAGGTCTCCTTTTTGGTACATTTTAACAAGACCTAGCCTGCAGTATTTGCTCAAGGCAAATGTGAAAATGTTCTGAAGGCAGAAGTCACATTTATAATGGGCATTTGGCAACCAGAATGCTTTAGCTAAGTGGCTAGACCCAGCTGGACTACAGACTCAATCCTGAAAAGCCTTTCCAAAAGTGAAAAACTCATTCTTGTCTCAAATGCATTTGAGGTAGATGTAATTCTTCTTATCAAATTCACTTATTTTAATTTTTTTCACCAAGAACTCTCTTTTGAACATATTATCTAACAGCCCACACATTTTCACCAAACTTTTTCCTACTATTCACTAAGCTAATTTAAGTCTTTATCTGAAGTAATTCTTGCAGAAAGGTAGGTGATGGAAACAGCTGGAGTATGTACGTTTCTGATTAAATGCTAGCTAATTGAGTCTGAAGTGTGACTTCCTGATTAGGGCAGCAAACCACCCGTACAGTATGACTTAAACGAATACATGAAGAATATCACACTGTCTTTGTGGAAGCTTTTTATATCATAGAACTCATAACACACCCATGGTTAATATCCTAGACTAATCGGTAATAGGGACCTCACTGAGATTCTTCCACACTCCTGAATATTCCATCTCCTGGGCAGGATGGGTCATATATAAGCATGAAAAGTAACCCTTTAAAGCAATGAGGAGTGGCTTTGTTATTTTGCATTCACCCTGACTAACTCATTCGTATTCTACAAGAGTAAAGCTCTGGCTTGTAAATGGTCCAAAATTCAATATGTCAAAGCACAGAATATATTAAGTTACATAATTTGGTTAATAGAGCTTTAGAAAGCTTACCTGACATTTACCTAGGAAATTTGATTCTTTGGGGATCTGTTTACCACTTAGAGATACATATAAATTTATATTAATGTTGTCTTCCAAACTAAAATTGCCTTTCCCTCATAAACAAATCATGTCAGGTTTGGTCAGTTTTACAAAGTGGAAACTGATGAGCAATTTTGTGTTACTCAGTAAAGCTGGAGATATTCAGAATGCCTGTATTCCTACTACAAGATAAAATGATGTCTTCTATCACAGGGCAATACTGCAACTAAATGTTTTAGCAACTCATCGATATTTACATTAAAAAAAGAACAACTTTAAGATATATGAATACCTTAGAGTGGCTACCAAATCTTTGTTTTTTGATGAGCTGAGAAAAAGACTTCATTTTGTTATATTTATTGTGAAATGTGACAGTAGCATGCATATGTTGAACTTGAATATCACAAAAATTATTTCTGCCTTTATTGCAATCTTTGTTTTTTCTTTGAGATGGGGTTTCACTGTACAGTACATGCTGGCCTTGAACTCACTTGGTAGTTCTGTCATGGTGCTGCCAGCTAAAGTACACAATGCCCAGTTTAGTTTGAATTTCAGGTAAACAAAGAATAATTTTTAACCTAAGTGTGCGTGTGTGCAGGCATAAGATATATTCATACTAAAAATTAATAATTTACCTATCTGAAATTGAAATTGAACTGAGCAACCTGTGATTTTGTTTGCAAAATATGGCAACTTTTTAGGTAGGAGCTGGGGTACATGGGAAGCCAGTATTTCAATGTCAATCTTTATTTACATCGTGAATGTTGTTTAAAAATTGTGATCTTAAATGAGAGATTCTTCAGGAAATAATTCTGTGCCAAGAATTAGAGAGCTTTTTTATTTGTTACTATGTAGGAGTTTGTGAAAATGTTTTCTTCTCAAAATCAAAATGATACAAAAGACACACTTTAGCTGTTTGAAAATTAGTAACATAGGCAAATGGGGGGGTGTGCGCTGGGCAGTCATGCTGGGCCATTGACAAGCGGCACTGGGAGTCCAGGCCTGCACCGAAGCAGGCCTGAGGAAGGGAGAAAGGGTAGGATCCAGGGACTTGGCAAAACCAATCATTTTCAGAAGTAAAAGAACTGGAAAGAGTTAAGGAGTCTCCATGCAAAAATGATCTATTTATGTGATTGTAGGAGGAAAATAAATAGAAGATTTCTGCTTAGAAAACAGTGTTCTGATTTTTGAACTCATTTAAAACAAATCTTTCTTTTCTTAGTTGATTAGGAATAGCAACAGTGAAGTGACAAAACAAACATGCTTACATTCTGCACATTTTCTATTCAACATAACTCCAGAAAGTATAACTGTCTCTATTCTGCGGATGTGGAAGCTGAGGCTTAGATAAATTACAGACTACGGTTAAGTTTGAAACCCAAGTTTGTCTGGCTCCTTAGTATATAGTCAGATTTGATGCAGAGTCCTCTTTAATTCAAAGAACGTTACTTAGCATCCTGTTCACATAACAAACCAGAACGGACAGAAGAAATCAACAGAAGTTCTGAAGCTCTTCAAGATTGAACTGTCAGCCTTGCCTCCTGTGCTATTTCAGCCTCATGTAAAGAAAATATAGGCACTCAGCCACCTACTCAGATGCAGCAAGTACATAGAGGATTTGTTCATAGTCTCTGCTTTAGAAGAATTACCCAGCAGCAAAGGGAAAAAAAGCAGTAAGTCAAATATTTGCCTATCAGCAGATGTCAAGAAAACAGAATCTATTTGAGATGTTAATGTGCAGAAAAGGAGATTGGAAGCTTTGTTGTTAGAAGGTGTTAGTCTACGTGTTGGTGATAAAGACAAGAGAGCAGTGAAGGGGAATTGGGCAAATATACATCCAACTGAATGTCGAGACCCAGAAATAAAGATAGTTTTCTGGATTTATTTGCTTACGATAAGCTATACTGTGAAAATTCCATTGTTGGGGAGCCATTCTTAAACTAGTTCTCAGTTTCTCCGCTAGAGGGCAGTAATATCCTCCGTTAGACTTTGCAGAGGGTGAATACTCAACAGGAAGATGGAGCAGTTGAGAGACTGATTTACCCAGTCTGCATTTAGACAGCAGGGCATATTTGCTACCAAAGCAAAATACAGGGCAGAGAAGCGACAATATTACAACGAATGTGTTTGCAGAGACTTAAATAAAAGGTATAAATGGAATAACAACAGTCAAACTTTATCACATTCCAATGGTATCCCAAACTCTTGGTTAATTCTGGAAGGTGGCATCCACAGCAGCCAGTGAGATGTGACACTGGAAAAATCTGTGTCCCATGGGGCCACAGGAAGATCTTTCAGATCACAGAGAATTAAGCGTGCGCATTCTTTTGAGGAGCTCAAGTATCTGGATCCCTCTGCCCTGCCCTGTGGAGCGGCTCTCACATCTCTAACTGCACGCGTCCGTCCCACTGTTCCAGGTTGCGCTAAGTGCAATTACACATTAAGATGGACTCCAAGGTGCAAAATTTTCACAAGGGATCGAGGCCTGTGACAGGAAGCAGGGGTGCCCAGGAAGCAAATGAAGTTGAACCGGGATATGGGTTTCATGTGCCTTAGCCAACCTGGCTGGGAGTTTTGATGCAAAGTGGCCTCTGAGTGGTCTGTGTTTGGCTGAGCTAACTCATCTTTGTACCCATCTCACTCAGTCACGGGTGTGAGGGGCTCCTGGGAGTGCTGGGGACCAACCCCCCCCCAGATGCTGTGAGGTAGAGAATTAACATGCAAACGGGCTTTTCCTAGTTGTGACAGCTAAATTTTGGATGTCAGATAAACCTGGCCTTCCCCGTTGAGAGTCATTGCTCTTCAGTGAAGGAATGCGGCCAGTTCTTTAAAGAGTCCTTCTGCCTGAGGGTCAGGGTGAATTTCCTCTCCCATTAGAAATGACATAGCTGAAAAAGTGACAGTGCTCACCTTGCCGCAGCCACTAATTTAACACACGGGGAATGTGAAGAGTAGGTGAGTGCAATAACTTTCTGAAAATTCTACAAGAAGTCAGCCAAGCCAGACTTCAAATCTCATTCCTGTACCAAGCCTGGTGCTGACAGAAGCTTATCCACATACACCAGTTCAGCCAGGCACACCTGCCAGGTATCTTTTGTAATCAGCAACATTAATGCAATGCAAACATGTATAGACTAAAGACTATAAAGACAGCATTATGAAACATAGCAAGTTTTAGTAATAGTAATATGGAAATTATAATAAGAAGAAAACTTTGAAAATCATAAAGAAAAGGCAAAGAAACACTTCAGGAGATACTAATAGACTACTGGACTGAAACACTAAAACAGGTAAGAGAGAGCATAGATTGAAAGAAAATTATTTAAAATGAGAACACCAGAGCTCTGCACGTAGTAAAAGTAGAAAAAATCAAATGGAAATTATTTTATTAACATGGAAGTATATCACATAGAAATATATTAGAACTGAGTATGATACTAAGGGCTGGGGATATAGC
>PVLD010034282.1:0-12842 GCA_004027595.1 Dinomys branickii | reverse complement strand
ATAAATATATATGGATATATATTTATAAAAATAGATTATCTATTGTATGTTCAGACTGGCTATGACTTTCAGCAGAAGCCCCACAAGGTAGGAAATGTTCTCAGAACCCTTCTTCAGAGCAGGCCAAAAGCTGATGATCAATGGAACACTGCCCATTTGCAGTAGTGGTCAGAAAAGTCTAGAGGAAGCCCAGATGAGCCTCTCTGCCAGAGACTGGTTTCATACAACTCTTTCATAAAGAAGCACAACATCCAGTCATTCAGTTTCATTGTACTATACATCAGGAAGCTCTTTGTGCCAGGGAGGCAGCAAAAGATGTTATTCTCAAAGATGTCACAAAAATTACATCATGGCTCATGCTTGTAATTTTCAATAGTCTCAAGCACTTCTGGATGAGGTTCAGGCACAGTATAATGACTCACTATGTACAGTAATGGCCAGTGGCTGAGCGGAAGACGAGTCCTGGAGACATCTGTAGCCTTCCTGGATGAAATTAGGCTGTTTATGAATGAAAAGGGGCAGGAATATCCACAGCTCACTGATACAGCCTAACTTAAACCTAACTAGAAACTTAAATCTAGTTTCTACATATTTTACACTACACTTCAATGCACTGAATGAAGGTGTAGGGAAAACATAAGAGGAATGTTTTGTGATATCAAAACATTTGAGAAAAAACTGCAGAGTTTTCAAAGAGACTTTGACAGTGGGCAGCTGAAATATTTTCCAAATCTAAAAATGCACTGATAAAATTCAACAATATTTCCAGACAATCTTACAAGCCATCAGGAAATCTACAAGGAATTTTCTAGCGTTGGAGCAACTGCAAAGGAGAATTCTACTAAAAGATATTTACAGTTCCATAAAATGGGGACAATCCTGCATTTTCTTGTTTTCTTCTTTTTTTTTTTTTTTTATTCACTCAGTCCTCAAAAGGCCCTTTCTTGAAGGGACCTTGACTTTCTTTTACTTCCCCAAATAAAGCCAAATTTGAAGAACTAGATCTTTCTTGCTTACACTGGTCAGGTTTTGGAAATCTGGAAATGGAGCTATTGGAATTTCAAGACAGCTCTATCTAGAAATATAAATTCTATGCCCTGTATGCAAGACTTGAAAGGGTAAAGAAGACAGAGTGTGAAGGGAGGACAAAGGACATCACACTTGGTAGTTCTGAAAATGAAATCCTTAAAGTGTACAATTCTCTGCCAAATAATTTTAAGTCAATGAAAAGACTTGGGGTTGCTTTGCTTATTTTGTTTGGATTATCTTGGGCTTGTGATCAGCTGTTTTCAGCTTTGAACTATGTCAGATCTCATACAGGAAACAGACTAACAGTGTGAATCAAGGCCAGCAGTTTTCTGTAGCTGTTGGTTTCAAGCAGGAGCCTAAAGTGGTATCTTTCTATGGTCTGTTGGCCATTTCAGAACTTTAGAAATGTAATGGTCAATTCACTAGAAAGTAACAAATAACTAAATAAATTTTACGAGAGGACTTCAAGATAGCGACCGGTTAGGCAGCAGAGAGAGAACCTCCCAGAGGAATGCCACTCAGACAAAGGAACATAGGAATATAGCAACATGTGAAGGACAGAAGGGAAAGAGGTGGGTATCCTGTACTCAGGAAGGATCTGAAATGGGAACTGAAGCCCTCAGAAAGACTAAGCAAAACCTCTGCTGGAGGAAAGGACCACAGATCCCCCTGGTGCAGTTAGGGGGAAAGGAGAAGGAGGAAGTCACCGCTCCAAGCACACCCATGGCCCACGCCCTTGTTCTGGCATTCGCAGCTTCAGCTTCGGAGGCCCACGCTCATGGAAGCCTCCCGACTCGGCCAGGGGAGAGCGGAGTTCCGAGAGCTGGTCCAGGGCTGGAGAGAGGAGGGCGAAGCCAGGAAAGGAGGCAAGGGCGGTCGGGAGCAGTTGTCAAACCCAGTGTGAGAATGAGAGGTTGTGACAGCCACCCGGGCAGAGTCCCCACCCTGCGGCAACCTTCCTAATCAGTGCCCAGAGAGAATCAATGCAACTAGTACACAGCCCACCACGCCCGGCTCTGCGCCTGCCTCGAGGCAGTGGCCCCCTGCCTCTCTGCGGGGTGAGCAGCTACCGGTGGAGAGCAGCGGGGAACCTCAGCCGTGAGCCACGGCGGCTCCCAGGGATCCGGCCAAGGAGTGGACGGGGGCTCCAGCACCGCAATGGGAGGGAGATGCAGATGGAGGTGGATTGCATGGCTCCACGCCCTTCTCACTCCAACATCAGGCAGGAAGCATGAGCTGGATTGCCAGGACTCAGCTCCCACCCTAACTGTCTCTGGGAGCACCTTGAGTCTCGGTGGCTTGAGCAAGCACTGCCTGTTCCTGGCAACAATGGGACGAATCCACAGTCTTAGGACTCACCCCAAACTATTAATGTGTGCACCAAGAGGGTCTCCTTACAGCTTGCACATATGAACCTTGCATGAACCCAGAGCAACAAATTAGATGAAAAGCAGCACACCGGGAGTCTGAAAAACAGTAACATACTCTGTACAACAGACCCAAGAAAATCCTCCAGCTCTATTCTAGAACTAATCTTTAAACTCAATTCATACCCCGAACTAACACAGTGAGAACGGGCCGGGGAGATTTCAAGCCCTTATACCAAGCATTGTAAGTTCATCCAATGCCCAGCTTCAAGGGGTGGGGAACGGTAATACTGGATCAGGAGGAGGGAGGAGGAGAAGAAACGGCCTCCGGCATCAAGGCAATGAGAAAGAGCTGAATGGGTCACCGAGGGCACCCCGACAAGGGTGCGTGCCCCACGGCTGCTCCACTGTGGGCCCCACGGCTGCTCCAATGAAGGCCCTGCAGCTGCTCCACTGTGGGCCCCGTGGCTGCTCTGCTGTGGGCCCCACTGAAGGCGCCCCACCAACTGGACCTGCCCCCACCCATAGCACAGCGATGGGGCGGAGCCAGGCGGTCCACTATGAACATAGGTGTTTTTCCACCTCCAACCATGGCAGTTTGTATACACCCATGTATGCTATAGTATAGTCTGAGATAGCTATATCTCTTCCCAAGGCAAGAGTCCAGGGGTATAGATAAACCCAGGAATACACTTATTATCACAGGGAAGATGACTGCTTGAGTGGTAGGGCAACGGAGATGAGGGAGGAGAAAATTGAATGATCAAATGGGCCATCATCTGTGTAACTGAGTAACATGTGAAGGTAACCTTATGTAGGACAGCATCCAGAGCTAATTCCCTTCTATGTTCTCTATAATTTGTATTTCCTCAATTGTTTTTGTATTAACAGAAGTGAAGATAACTTTATGTAATGCAGCATCCAGTGCTGATTCCCTACTATCTTCTCTATAATTTGGTATTTCCTTTAATGTTTGTGTGTTAACTAGTGTGAAGATGCCATTATGTAATACAGCATCCAGGGCTAATTCCCTGCTATGTTCTGTATAATTTTGTATTTTTGATAATGTTTATGGCTTGTTCTGGTTCGTAAGTCTCCATTCTTTTGTCTTTAAAATAAAAAAAGAAATGAAAATGAAAAAAAAGAAAGAAAGAAACAGACTAACAGGTGCCCTGAGTGCTGCGTGTGTTGCTCTCAAACTAGCAAAGTATGAGCCAAGGTTTGACCAATTATCAGGGTGGATACAATAGCAAAGACCACACTAGTTGTGCAAGGGAAAACCAAATGCAAACTTTTATCTTTCAACAAAAAGCTGCTCATATCATTAAAAGATCTGTTATTTTGTTTTTCTTCTCAGACAAAATATTTTAATGTATGAGTTGTTTTTCCTGAACTGAAACCTCAGTATTCAGGTGCAATTCAGTGTTGGCTCTTTGTGATAAACAAGTGGACTTTGGGTTGCGGTTTGGGCACTCGGTCTAAAAGGTTTGTTATCGCTGTACGACACTGTGGACAAACCTTGAAGACATTATGCTAAGTGGAATAAGTCAAACACAAAAGGTCACATATTGCATGATCTCGTATTTTAATAGTATAACTTCTCTTTTCCCCTCAAGTGTAATTGAAAAATAAAATTGTATATATTCAAGGTGGTCAGCATGATAGTGATGCACATATACCGTGTGTAATGATTGTGACAATCAAATGAATTAATACAACAAACAAGGACACTTAAGATTGCTCTCAGCCAGTTTCAGGTAATACAGTATTATCATCATCACTGTGCTGTACATTAGATTCCCAAAACTAACTCTACTTATAACTAAAAGTTGGTACCTTTTTAACAACATCTCTCCATTTCCTCTACCTCACCCCTGGGAACCACCATCCTAGTCTCTGCCTCTCTGAGTTCAATTTTTATTCCACACATAAATGATATCATATTCTATTTATCGTTCTTGTTCATCTCACTTAGCCTAATATCCTCCAGGTTTATTTATGTTGTCACAAATGGCAGAATTTTCCTTTTTTAATGGTTGAATAATGTCCTATTATATAAATGTACAAAATTTTCTTCATTCAACTGTCAGTAGAGTCTTGGGTTATTTCCAGGTGATGGCTATTATGACTACTACTATAATGAATATGAAGATGCAGATAGCACTACAAAATACTGATTTCATTTCCTTTGAGTATGTGGTAGGATCTCGAGAGCCTATGGTAGTTTGATTTTTATTCTTATTTTTTTACGAATCTCTATTGTGTTTCCCATAATGATGTTTCAATTTACATTCCCACCAAAAATGTACAAAGGTTTCAATCAATCCACACACTTGTCATCTCCTTTCCTTTTTTATCGTAATCATCCTAACGAATGTGGGGAGGTATCTCACTGTAGTTTTTATCTGGATTTTCCTGATGATTAGTGATATTAGGAATTTTTTCACACACCTATTGGCCTATTGGCCATTTGTATATCTTCCTTGAAAAAATATCTACTCAGATCTTCTGCTCATTTTTTAGTCAGAGTATTGGGGAGTTTTTCAGTTTGTTTTTGCATGAGTTATATGGGTACTTATGCAACTCATTGTATGAGTACTTATATATTTAGTGTGTTAATCCATTGTCAGATATATGATTTGCAAAGGTTATCTTTTCTTCCCCTCTTTGGGGTGCTGAGGATGGAACCCAGGGCCTTGCACATGCTAGGCAAGCATTCTGCCTCTGAAACTTATCCCTGGCCTTTCTTTTAATTTTTTCTATTGTTATAATCTATGCAAATTTTTAGTTTAATGTAGTTCCATTTGTTCATATTTGCTTTTGTTGCCTGTGTTTATTATAGAGTAGGCCCAAAGCATATCACTGTCATAATCAGTGTCAAGGAGATTCTTCCATTTTCTTTTAGGAATTTTATGGCTTCAGGTCTTACATTTAGGTCTTGAACCCATTTTAAGTTAATTTCTGTATATGGTGTAAAGAAAGTGTCCAGCTGCATCCTTTTGCAGGTGGCTATCCACTTTTCTCAGCACCATGTACTGAAAAGGTTGTGCTGTTCCATTGTATATTCTTGGCACTAATGTCCATGGCTCACTGATTACACATGCATGGGTTTACTTCTGTGCTTATGTGACATCATTTACAGGAAATATCTGACTATGTAAATCTATGGAATCAGTGGAGACTGATGTTGAATGGGGCTACGGAGAAAGAAAAATAAAAAGCATCTGCTTAACCAATATTGGGTGGGGGGACAGAAAGATTCTAGAACTAGGTAAAGATGGTGATTGCCCAACGTTGTGAATATAATAAATGCCACTGAATGTTTCACTTTAAAATTAACTATGTTCACAATTAAGGTATGGATTTTATCTTAATAAGAATTTTCAATAAAGCAAGACATTTCCCTTATCTTTTTTTAAAAATGCTATATGGAAACTTTAACTCATAAGTAAGAGTTAGGACAGTGTGATAAATGCTTCTAATAAGACAAAATTATGAGAGCAGAACTCCTAGCCTAATATCACTCAAAAGTGAGAGATGGAGTACTTTGTATAGGTCATAGTCTTCTGAAGATATGTGGATTTACTCAAAGAATTATGGGTTTGGTTGAACAGCAAACCTCCCAACTATGAAATTCTACCCAATTCCTCCCATACACAACCTCACGTGGTGGTTGAGTCAGCATGGTTCTGGGCGCGGAAGACCTACTTTCAGGAGGAGTGTTATCAGGATGGTATAAAAGGAGAATGGGAAGGAAGGATTTCAGTTGATTTTCCTTGGAAGAGCTTCATTAAGGCAGATCTTCTCTGGAGGAGCTTTGTTGTGACTGCTTCTCTGGGAAACTCCAGTCCTTTCCATTGCCAAAGATAGCTACTGTTCTCTCCAGCAGAGCTCCAAAATTCGCCTTCATCTTAGACATCATCTCCTGGTTTTCGGAACAGATTCTTTAGCCTTCAACACTGATCTTTCAGCATCCAGTGTAGACTCTTTAGCTTCTAGCACCAGCCCTTCAACCTCCCAGGGCAGACCCCTCCATCTTCTATTGTGGATTCTTCAAACTCCTGCTGTGGACCCATACGGGACATTGCTGTGGGCCCCAGGCCTTTGGCTAGATCCTTCAGATCTCTAGCACAGAGAGCAACTTTTGCCCCTTTCTGCATTTGACTCTGGGTGGCAAGCCAATCTTGTAAATTTCCACGTCCTGCATTAAATCTCATTTAAAGCATGTGCAGTCTTTTGAGGAAACATGCCCCAGTCTTGAAAGCTCTTATAAGCAGTGATTAATACATCCTGTAAGAAAAAAGGCAAATACCAACACCTCCTAAAGTTCCTTCTTTAAAGCTGTGACTTTGTCATATGTGTGTCGTGAGTCCTATGAGGGAGGAAAGTCACACTGTCCCACTATCAGAGATAGCTCCGTAGGTTCATGAAAGAACCATGCGCCACAGCACTCTCAAGCTCCTCTGAGGACATAAAGCTGCCTCCTCCAAGATCAGGGCCCACCCCTGCAGAGGAGAACAGAGCTTTAATCACTTCAGTGAATCTGAGAACACCAGCAAGTTCACTTTGTGCTGGCTCAGGCTTTATGATATTTCTTTCTAGCATCCCACACAAAACCCCACTCTAAGGAAATGTATTGTACAGAAGACACACATTAATTATGGATCCCAGGCCACTCTTCTCACATCCTTCCCTCCCCAGAAAAAAAATATATACCTTCAAGTTCAAAACTGCTTGACTTGTAAAATAATTTATCAGAACTTTAAAATAATTCTGCTGACCAGGAACATAATGGCATTGAATTGGTTTAAGCAGGTTCAAAGCTGAAAGGGAAGAAGAGGTAGTGTCTGTGTTTCCCAGAGCAATTCTTTCCACAGGAAGTCAAGGGGCAGCAGGCACCTGACTACATTCCTCTTCCTCACACACAGTCCTCCCAGGTTAAATATTTGCACACAGAAATAACTCATCAGCAATGATGCAAAGTTGGAATCAGGAGCTGAACACAAACTAGAAGGCGAGATTTATGCAATGTCTTCATGTAGGAATTCCCAGATTTTGTGAGGAGCAGGAATACTCCAATTTGTCAGTTTTGACAGGAAAACACACATGATTATTCTAAAAACTACCTTACCTTGGGACTCATTCCAGCATACATAGGCACAGAATACCCTGCAGTACACACACTACAAACTGACCAAGATTCCTGACCAAATCTCCTACCACCATCTGCCTTGGGGAGAAGAAATAAGCCAAAGAAATAAAAACACTGTTGCATCAAACTGGTAATTAGGAAATCAGTAAACATAACAAGCCAATAACTGCCCCCACTGTACTGTTTTCCTTTCCTTGCTCTAGAATTTTCTGCATATCTTCTCAAGTCAGAAACACTGCATTCTTGTTCTCAGCATCTTAATCCACACCCACAAGCACAGAAAAGACAGAGGTTTGTGTTGAAATTCTTAACAAAAGATGGATCACAAGTTTGTGAACTCCCTGGAATTTTGTGCTAAATGTTGTGTTTGCTTGCATGATCTAGAGAGGTGGTCGATAATTTCATCAGGCTCTCAATGGGGATCCTTGACTCAAAACTATGTACACTTATCATTTTTAAAGATTCCTACAAGAGATCAAATGATGAACCTGGTTTTGACATGGCCCTGAGGTGGCTGACATGTTCACCATATTCAAAATCAAGTCTGCAGAAACTGAAACTATTTTCACTCCACTGACTTGTCCAACAAATTTCTATTGTACCTACTGTGCATGAGAATGGGATGGAGCCAATAACCATTGCAGAATATGGAAAATCAGGCAAACATTCATAATGGGAAAGGATTCACAATAAGAAATCAAATCAGGTAAGTTCTACAAAGACTGTGCTTAGCCCACGTCAGCAATGAGTTTGATCAGTGACCAAGTTTTGAGAATTGAGTTCAGATCATTAAGGTCATTTTAAGTTGGAATAAACCTCCTAAACCTCTCCCCTTCCCTTGGACTTACTCTACACCAAAGATATAGCATTGTGAGAGAGTTGTGATCTAAAAGGTGAAAGATTTATGTGATCTGAAGAGAAACCAGTGTATAGAAAATTATGATTTGAATTCCCATCATGTCTACAGATAGCAACACAACTGAATTAAGTCATTAACATATTGTGGTATCCCAAACTCCAGTACTAGCTACAGTTTTCTTACCAGCTGCTACTGATCTGTCTGGCATGATTCCAGTGGGAGCAATTCTGTTCTTTTACATCTTCACTGCCAGATTCTAAAATTTGTGTGTGGTTCATCCACACACACTCAAAAAGCAGATGTCATATTCATATGAACACTTTTAGTCTCATTTCAGCGTAGAGAATGCAGCTTCCTTAGAGATGCCTTCCCACGCAACCCCCCAGTGAATTTCTCTCATTCCCAGAGCAGCTGTCTAGCCTGGAGATGTCCAGGTTCACACAGGTAGACAGCAGCAGGACTAGATGGGAAGGGAAGCAGTGTTGTGGCTGCAGATCTCATACTAGCGAACCTAACTTATTCTGAGGCTCCTCTGCGCTGATGACATCCCACAGATAAGAAGACAGAAGCACCTAAATGTCCATAAATGGACGTAGTGGCTCCCAGGCCAGTATTCTTCCCATTCCTCCAGGAGCTGGTCAGTTACCTCTGACCATTAACCATAACACCGAGTCAAGCCCAAGGCAAAATGTCCAGATCAGCCCCAGGCAAGGCAGGGAGAGGGATCACGTTGGGGTTTTCCTCCCCTCGCACCATTTACTCCCAGCCTACACCCTCCGCCAGTTCACCACTGGCTATGAGCGCATCCTATGACCATACACCACACCCACCCCACTCCGTAAGCAGCCCCACTGCTTGGTGTGTCTCTACCTCAGATTGTTTTGGGGCGTGTTCTCTGTCACTTCCAAGGAGAGCACAATGTCCTCTACACCTACCCCTTTTCCCTGTCTCTGCATGCTGTGGTTTCAATATGTGTAGTGTCCCCCAGAGTTAAATATGTTGAAAGCTTGGGCCCCAGGGTGGTGGTATTCAGAAGTACTGTGAACCACTTTAGAAGGTGGGGGCATGTGGGAGCCCCAGAAGGTGACTGTGGGACCCCATCCCTTCCTAAATTGCTCTGTTCCCTGACTCGTGAGGTGAATGGTTTGCTCCACAGTGAGCTCCCACCATGATTTGCTGCCCTGCCAGGGGCCCAAACCTGGGCTCAGTCCTGGACTAGAACCTCCCCATCATAAGCCAATATAAATATCTTCTCTGTACAAGTGAAGTACCACAGAGCTTTGTTCTGGTGATAGAAAGCTAATATGCTCCCCCTCAACTAAAATGTGTACATCTCAGCAGTGGATTTTGGAAACTAAGCCTTCATACTTGTTTCCCAGTGGAGCAGGGTGTGGGTCTGGCTTGACTGCTCCTGAAACGGCAGCAGTGACTTTGATACAGGCAAATGCAAAACCCCTCCACACATTTAGGCCATTTATCCTCATCTCGCCCCTGCCCAAGGCAACAATGGGGTTTTGGCTCCTTCTTCTTTCTCTGCCCCAGATCCTGAGGGAGCTGTCAGGGAACAGAACAGCACCAGAGAGCTGAAGCCACAGGCCAGTGGAGGCCACAAAACTGGAGATTCTCTAAAAGGGACAGATTTTGGGGACAGACAGAGGATACTGTCCGGCCAGGGTGCAGCACGGCCAACAGCCCAGCTGCCTGATGCCCTCCCTGTGCTCTGCACTTGCACACGCAGAGCAGGGCTCTTGTTAGGCACATAGCCAGCTTTCATACCTTTTTGTTTTTTCTTTTGGTGCTAGGGACTGACCAAGGCCCTGTGCTCTGTGTTAGGGGAGCAGGTTCTCCCTAAGTCACTAAGTTATGCAAGCTGCTTCAAACTTGTTATTTTCCTACCTCAGCCTCCCAGATGCCAAGTTTCGTATGTTACCAGGACATTTTCTGGGGCAGAAGTGCAGGTGGGAGCAATTGAAAACTGCCTACACAATCCTAGCATAGGAACTGCTGCTCCCAGCCCCAGCTCTTCAAAGGCTACCTGTGAAGGGAGCCTGGTCCTCCAGGGACTTAGTTTTACAAGATCCAGTTAGTGGCCAGGATTAAAGAGAAGTGTCAGAACCAACTCACACCTGCAAATGACCCCTTAGCACTCCCAGTAACTAGATAACTTCCTAGGTGTGAGCACCTTGGCCTGGGACCAGATCTTCTGCTGACTGCCCTTGGCATGTCAGTCTCTGTCTCTGTACGTAAGGATAATTGTAACAGCAACTTGGGGGAGGTGGGCCGGGGAGGCTGCTTACTGCTGAGCCTTTCAAAGAGCATTACTGAAAAGGTTATTTCTACTCCTTCCAGTTTCGTCAAACAACACTCATGTCTGTTGTGTTCCTCAAATCACCAGACGTCACTACATTTTCCTTCACAAAGAAACACAAAGAAACATAAGGTATTCTCATCCAAGCTGTTCTGTGATTCCAGAGCAGAAAGAAAGGTTTTATTCCCAGTGTTACACCAGGTCCAAGAGGAACAGCATTGTTTAGCCCATCACTAAGATCACAGCCTCAGTTGTCATTTTCAGACAAAAAATGAAAGCTCCGCACTGTGTTACCAGGCAGAATGTGTCCTTGTGTTCCTGCTCAACATTGTTCATACTTTTAGAGAAACTGTGTAAGTTTCAACCTTTTCCAACATAAGTGGAGAAAGAGCAGCAGAGCACTGAAAACACAGGAAAGCAACTAGACTGCTTAGTAATCACTGGTTACAGGTTGAGTTTCCCATTCTTATGGTGAAGTCCTAGTCCCTGGGACCTCCGTTTGTGACCTTACTTGGAAATTGAATCATTGTAACTATAATTAAACTTAGATGAAGTCCTACTAAAGGAGGGTGGCTCTCTACTCCAATAGGACCAGCGTCCATATAAAAGGGGGAACCCAGACATAGACACACATACAGAGAGCACGTCGTGTAAACACAGAGGCAGATATCAAAGTAACTGTCTACAAGCAAAGGAACCTCAAAGATTGCTGGTAACACACTAGGGGAGAAGCCTGAAACACATTACCCCTCTCAGCTCTCACAAGGAATCAGCCATACTAAACACCTTGATCCTAGACTTCCAGCCTCTACAACTGTATGAGAATATGTTTCTATTGTTCTTTTTTTTTTAAAAGTACAAAAACATATTGACAAACAGACACCAATTAGCATAAAAAATAGTACAAACACAACTAATCTATAGACAAGGTGATATAGTCTCAACAGTGGTTATTGCTTTATCCATTGATATCTTTGAAGTGTAAATATATGAACCCATATACAGACAGGCAAATTTAGTCAGACAATTAATCCTCTCAACAACAGAAAAAACACAAAAACCAAAAATCCAAAGACAAAAAACAAAACAGGCAAAAAACAACAGCAACAACAACAACAAAAAAAAACCACCAATAGTTGCTGCTGTACATACTAATTTCTTCGAAGTGTGTGTTCAGGATAACACATACAGACATACAAGATTGATCAAAAAACCTGTTATCGATTATTGCTTAGCATTAAGTGATATAATACAATAGTAGAACCATGTTAGCCCTCCTGCATATATGTATATACATATATACATACATAAATTTTTGTCTTTTTATTTTCTCCTTTCCTTCGTCCCATCTGTTCTTTGTTTTTGAACAGATTTCCTTCATGTCTCTTAGTTTATATTCCCACCCTCGGGTTCTTACACCAGTGATACAATACGTTGCCTGCACATGTATAGCTGACTTATTTCACTTATGAGTATGGATTCCAGTTTTGTCCACTTGCCTACAAAGTCCCCAAAACTGTCTTTCTTTATAGCTGAATAATATTCCATTATATAAAAATGCCACAATTTTTTAATCCAGTCTTCTGTGGATGGGCACTTGTGTTGCTTCCACATTTTAGCTATTACAAATTGTACACCTATAAACATGGGTGCACATATATCAGAGTGATATGATGTTTTCAGATCTTCTGGGAAAATACCCAGAAGAGGAATAGCTGGTTTGAATGGAACCTCTAGACCTAGTTTGTGGAGAAATCTCCAAACGGCTCTCCACAGTGGTTGCACCAGTCTGCATTCCCACCAGGAGTGCAATAGAGTCCCTATTTCTCCACAACCTCGCCAGCATCTGTTATTGGATGACTTTTTCATACTGGCCAGTCTTACTGCGGTGAGATGAAATCTCAATGTTGTATTTATTTCCATTTCTTGAATGACTAAAGATGTGGAACATTTTCTCATATATTTATTTGCCATTTGTATTTCTTTGTCTGAGAATTGTGTATTCATCTCAGATGCCCATTTCTGGATTGGGTCTTTGAATTTGGACAGGTACATGTTTTTTAATTCTTTGTATGTTCTAGATAGAAGACCTTTGTCTGAGGGACAGCCAGCTAGGATTTTTTCCCA
>PVLD010034281.1:0-12844 GCA_004027595.1 Dinomys branickii | reverse complement strand
CTCTTTGGGAGAATGTCCCTTAAGCTGTCTGCTGAGATTTCCGCTTCTACTCCCTACCCCAAGACCTGGCCGGGGCGAATAAACAGCTCGCCACCCCAGGATTCTTGCAGATAGGCCACTCAGGTGTTCCTCCCTGGGTGGAGCTCCTTCCCCCCTCACAAAACCCGTTGGGGCGCCTAAGTAGGTCTTCCCACCCGGGGGATCCCGCAGTCCTTGATGCTGCTTTGATGTCTCTCGCTGGACTGAGCTTCTTCCCGATTCAGGAAAAACCGGTTAGAGCGTGCACTTAACTCACCCTGTGATTGTGCAGACAGTAGTGCCGTTCAGATGTTTTTCCCTGGATGGAGATTTTCCCCGACTCAGAAATCCCGCCGGCCGGTCGCTGTTGCTCCAGTTCGTGCAGTGCTGGCTGCGGGGGTGTGGTTCTGAGCGGGGTTCCGGCACGCTGCCCGGTTTGGTTCAGTTTGTCCCAGTAGCGTGTTCTCTGTCTGGTTCAGGAGCTGAAGCCGTTCTTCCCTCCGCACTCGCTCTCTCGGCTGGTTGTCTTCTTCCCGGAAGTCCTCATTTCTGTCTTCATATTGCTATATTTCATTGTTTGGGTGGTAATCCTCTGGGAGGTTCTCTCTCTGCTGCCTACCCGGTCGCCATCTTCCCGGAAGTCCTTCAGGAAAAATGGATTTTAAAGTATCATAAAGCATGGGCCTTGGTATATGACAGATGCGTTCAAACCCCACTGGGTCTCTGACTGCAGGTGTGACCTGGCCAGCTCACTGTGTTCAGAGTTCAATCTCATGTGCTGCAAGTGTGAGAGATAATGCTTTGGATGCCTCCCACACAGGTCTTACCTGCAGGGGCATTTGAAGGCAGTGGTTAGTCCAAGTTAGAAGTAGGATGGAAGGTCCTAGCACACTGACTCTCTCACTGTCCTGCTCGATTGGTTGTTTAGAACAAGGGGTTCTTTTCTTTCTTCATCTCCTTTGTGGTGGTGTTGTGGGCTTAAATAAGAAATAGCCTTCAGTAGAGACAATGTGTACTCTCCACCAGACCTCCCAGTGTGTCCTTCTCAGCCCGCCAAAGCACATCCAGCCCATGCATTACACTGACCAGTTAGTGCTGGCTGTGATTTTGCCCTTTCTGCTGCTATAGCCTGAGCTAAGGTTTATCCTTGCAGCTCTTGAACACATGATTGCTGCCTGCCAGCACCATAGGCCTCTCTCAGACTGGCTCCCATTTTAGCCTGCAGAGCCCTGCACAGAGATGGACAGGAAAGGTTTCCATGTGGGCTTGCGGTGAGTCACAGACTCCTAGGAACAGAACTCTGGCCGAAACCATTAGCACATGCCTCCTAGAAGCTGCAGTTGTTTTGTGGCCTGGAGAGGAATTCTGAGTTATAGAGCCTGAGCGGCAGTATCTCTGCTTTCTGGAAAGGAAGCTACAGCGCCGCCGTGGGTTTCACCACGTACACTGTGGTGGCACCCAGCTGTGAGCGCCCCTCTCATTACTCACCGGAAGTGCATTTAGAACACTTTTCACAAAAAGATGACTCGCTCCTCCAACAAGATGTTGAAAGCCTTTCTAAAGAAATGATTTGAAGCATTCAGTTCTTCTGTTTGCTAGTTGTTTTTGTTGTGTCAAAACCCTCAGCTTGAGTCTGCAAACTGACTTGGTTGAAGCAACCGTGAACACCTTGGTGGGTCTTGCATTTGTGCATAAAAAGAGACTCCGTTTTACACTCCTGCTGTAGGAGGACAGGTTTGTCACTGCAGTGGGAAATAAGCTAATGAGCATGTTGTTTTTGTACTTGTTTGAAATGAACAAACAACTTTTAAAATGCATGAATTTGTTGTGGGTCAGGCCAGGCATTATGGGTCTTCAGCATGCTCTAGGGAGCAGAGAGATGAACCTGGAGAAGGCAGAACTGCATCCAGTATCTTGACCTCATTCAAATCAATTTAGGAGCAGGGATGCTCCCAACATCACAGCCAAGGAGATGGCTAGTCTGGTTCTCATTTTCAAAGGTAGATGTGTCTGAAATGGGAATTTCCTCTCAAATTCTCTGGGATCAAATAGGGATTGATTACTTTTGGAGAAGATCTCTCTGTCTGCAGCAAGGAGACTCTAGAGCCCAGCGTCCAGGGAGAGGAAGTGGAATGAGGCAAGCATGGATTCTGGCCACTGAGCAATGTGCTGGGAGAACAGCAGGCTCTGGGCTCAGGGCTCAGGGCTCAGGGAAATGACACTTAGCAGGAACCACTTTTAAGGGGCTGGGATGGCAGTGTGATATAACAAGGAAAACATACCTTTGGACTTGGAGATAACACACATTTTGATCCTAGCTTTGGTATCTGCAAGGTCTGCGACCTTGAATGGATCACTTCATTTCTTGAGGCTTGTCTGCAAAATAATTCAAGAAAGGCAGCACTATGATCAACATCATCATGGGACAGGCTTGATTAGGGACACTTGCCCATCATTTATGAATCATAAGTTACTTAATTTCTGTCTGCACTGTCAGCAAGTTGTGATTTCCCTCCTGTGCAAAGTTGGTAGGGGTACTTACCTTGTAGATCTGGTTGAGACATAGTTGAAACAGTGCAGGTAGAATAATCAGCATAAGCCAGAACACATTGCACACTGCATGCTGGGCAGCTGTTTTTTGAGCCTGAGATGCTGGGTTCTGGTCCGATTGTCATTGAAATCACAGAGAATAAGACTCTCTGGGGTGTTTGGAGGATGTTGGTCACCTATGGGTCACCCTAGATGACCCCACATCGTCCACTCCATGTGATCTTGGTGACAATGCACTGCACTGTGTACAGCTTGGCCTTGGCTATGCCACCAGATCCCAGGTCTGAGGATGTCTCAGAAGCTCCACCAGGTGGGTTGAGGAGGTAGAAGAGGTGACTTTCTGATGTACTTTTAGGGACAGCTCGCACATAGACTGGGGCCTTCAGACTAGAAGCCCAGGGTTGAGCCTGGCAGCTTTGCCTTTACATATCTCACTTAATTTGCTTCCTGCAACTTGCGTCACTTACATCCTGCCTCAGGGAGGACAGAGGGGTAGAGAGCTTCCCCACCTGGTAGTTCTCACTAGCACAGGGCCTGACTGGGTGGGACTGCAAAGCCACGCTCCACCCATGGTATGACCGGCTTGGTGCATACAGCCATGCAGCGGTCAACAAGGGCTGGTTCTTTGCTCAGGTCTGTGGACAGGCTAAGCGGGTTCATCCTGTTCTGGCTTGGACTCAGGCTGTAATGATAATTCTGGGAGTCTAATAATGAACAGCATTTATTGAGCACTAACTCTGGGTGATAACTGTTCTATAAAGGGGATTTTATTTTTTCTGTATATTACTATAAATAGTATCTACAGTGCCCACGTAACAACTGAGGAAAAGAAGAGTTAGCAAGCTTGTCCAAGGATATGCAGTGAGAGGAAGTGCTGGAACTCAAGTTCCTGAGCAGGATCTCCCTCATTCTTGATACCATTCAATTTTCCTTCCTACTATGGCTTGTCACACAGCAGTGCATGCCATATGAAATATGCACAATAGAATGCTGGTTAAATTTTCTATCCCTTTACCACTAAGTAACCAATGAAACCCTCAGTGGTTAGAATTGACTAATGGAATTGCTCCTGTTTTATTCTGATTTGAATTTCTACCTTGATAATTATATGAAAACACTAATGGCCAGGGTGGACAATTGTACACAGTACCTTCCTAGGAAGGTGTAGGTAGGGTTCATTCTCTTACTCTTTTTCTCCTTCTTGGAGGGAGGCAGCTGTTCATGTTTCCTAGTGCATGCACACACACACATGCACGTACACACACACATCCCTTCTTTGCCAAATTTCTATTACATTATAAGAACAGTCTGTATATTAATGAAATTAGTCATATTTACTTGTCATATATGTTAGAAATATTTTCCCCTAGCTGATCAATGGTCTGAGTATTGACTACATATGCAGTATTTCAGGGGAACATACAATAGCTTTGTATTATTTTTAGGACAATCTTCCCATTTCAAGAGAAAAAATAAATTTCTTATGTATCTAAATCTGAAGGTTCTTTTACTTTCTGTTCTCTTCTATTGAATTGTCAGTACCAATTCCAAACTGCTATAATATTTATAGGTTTATATGCTTAGCTCTCTCTCATTTTACAGCTTTTCCCTGGCTTCTCTTGCATGTTTATTTTTTCTTTTCTTTAAAAAGAATACACTAATGGTGTACCCTTCTAGAAAAAAAAATAGATAAGTATAAAAAAGAAAATCAATGAAAAAAATGAACATTTATAATCCCATCCAGATATTACTAGTATTTTTGGAGTACCTTATACCAACCTTTTTCTTATGTGTGCACACACACACACAGGCACACTCACATGTGCGTACCTTCTTTACAATATAAATCAGGTTATATTATATAGCAATATCCTATCTGAAATCTGTATATCCATTGCTTAATCGGTATTCCTGTTGCTTTATTTTTTTGAAATGCAAGTTATTTCTAATTTTTCACTCAAGCTATTTGTGCCTATTTCTGTCTAGGTGTGAGTGAATCTTTTGCACCTTTCTCTAGCAAGCTGATCAACATCTGGTCAAAGACATTCTTCAGCTCTGTGGCATGGGGTTTGTGAGGACACCCTCAGCTCACTAATTTTGCTCTAAGGCTCCTTGCCCCTCCCAAGTGCCACCCAGACTTGCTCTGGGTGTGAAGGTGACTTACTCAGTATGGGAGAAGTCACCACTGTGCCTAGGAGCAGAGGATCAGACAGAATTGTGTGAGTTTGTTTAACCCCTAAGCCTGTTCTCCTGTCTATAAGATGACAGCTTCAGTAGCTTCCTGTCTTGTAGGCATCAGTGTGTCAAGTCTGTACAAAGCTCTGGGATTAAACCCAGCATAGAGCAAGGTGCTCGGTAAATGATAACTGAATGTTAGCCCCACCCACTACTCAGCCACAGATGCCCTCCATCAGCTCACACATTTCCCTGCTGGGCAGCGTGGGACTGGACTGCTGGAAATGGAGTCATGTCTATGGTGGTGCCATGACTGACAAGAGGCATTTGGGACACTGGAGAATCTCACAATCTGAGACCCATTATAGACCCATTCAGTCAGACCTTGTATGTGCAGGGGCCCAAGGGGGCTGTCTTTGTGCACAACACAGTGTGAGCAGACATCACTCTAGGTATCTGGGTGGCTGGCAGGACTTGTACAGAGGATGGGGTCCAAGCGCAGATGCCATCTCTAGTCCAGACATCTCTTTAGCACTTGCATTCCTGCTGTCTCAAGCCCGTCTTGTGGTAACAATGAGCTTTGACAACACTCCCCCATGGTGTGGAGGGAGAAGTCCCCTCTTCACTGTCAACCAAGCTGGTGCTTCAACTCCATCTTTGTTAGCTGGAGGATTAGAATTACTTAGGAGGTCCATTGATAAACAATTATAACCTTACAAGCCCCATTTCTTTGCCCATAAAATGTAGATTAGACTCCCTTGTTTGAGGTGTTATTAGAGATAACTAGTAACACAGTATTTAAGATGTGCAGCATATCATAGGGGTACCGGTGAATGAGCAGTCCAAATCTAAGGGCCTGAGGTGGGATTTTAGCTCCAAGACTCACTGGCCCTTCCTCAATCATTGCCTTTCCTTAGTCTCATGTTTCATCATCTGTAGAATGGGGCATTTTGCCAAATCACTTCTGAGGTCCCTCATACTTAAAACTTAACAGTTCATAAGTGTGTTTCACTACATATATTCAAATCCTAGTGGTCATTCATGGTTGGGAGATTCCAGACCTCCATCCACCTGCCAGATTACCTACATTGCCTCTTGGTCTGGGGGCATAGAAAGGATGGATTTTCTCTGCATCAGGGAATATTTTCAATCTGATAGAAAAAAGATTCAAAGGAGTTGTTAACAATTATTAAATTGAGTTTGGAGGATGATGGTGTTCCTCTGACTAGGGTGGTGGTGGTGATGGAGAACAACGGGCAATTGCAGAGATGAAAAGGAGCTCAGCCACACAGTATAAAGCTGGCCCAACCAGCCTGATGGACTGGACATGGGAGGTGGAAGAGAGCAAGGGGTCAGGACTGTATACCTCCCGGGGCCCTCTCTGGAGTGCATAATTGAATGGACAGATACCACTCACTGAAATGAATTACTGTCAGCCTCATCTCAGAACCACCACAAATAGTTATGTGAGTTCTGCACTGCACTAGAACATCTGCCCAAGTGGTAAAGGCAGAGCTGAAAGTCAGGCCACACTTCACTTACCAGCCATGGATCCTGGTATGGGGCCATGACTGTCTAGGTTGGCAGAGACCCTTTTTGCAATTTGCAGAGGAGATGTCCATTGATCAGATAAAAAGTGCCTTGCACCCAGCATGTAGATGGTGGGCAGGCCTGTGAGCCACACACTGGAGGTGGAGGTTGGAGGTGGGAAGGGCACAAAGGTGTCATTTGTGCAGGGACAGAGTGCGGGAGCACTGGAAGGGCTGGGAAGCTGGTGCAGAAATCAGGGTGGGGCGTGAGCTGAATTCTGTGCTGCCCTTCTGCACACCACGGTGCTGTCTCTAGCCTCTCCATACTCCTGACCCTCGGGGGGGGCGGGTCCTGCCCGGGCTCACCCTTCCTGTTATTTCCATTCTTTTGTTTGATGCCGTTGATGAATGTTGACAAGGAAACCGGGCTGTTGGGGAGCAGAAGGGCTACAAGAGCCATGCAGCTGTGTATTCTTACTACAAGAACCCAGGCCCAGGGACAGGCACACTTGGCCCCATCCCCCTGCTCGGAATGAGCCTTCATCTCCTGTCTCTCACATCGGGCCAACCTTTCCTCTACCAGCCCCTGATAGCATCCTCCCTGCCAGCAAAGCTGACCCTGAAGAACACGGGCATTAACTCAGATGGCTGGATTCAGGCCTCCACTCACAATCTCCTTGCTGTGTGAGCTTCAGTAGGCAAGTGCTTAACTGATCTCTTGGGAACCTCACTTTCCCCATGTGAAACTTTGACATTGAGGTGGGTCGCCAGGGTGACTGTGGAGACATTGATCAGCATCTCATGCTTAGATCCATTTTTCATTTGTGTTGTCTTTTGAGACCCTGTGCATCCTCTACCCTTTCTCTGTTCCTGAAAGTTCCTCAGAGAAACTCCAGGTATCTGCAGAGATTTTATTTCTTTGAAGGTTCATTGTGCAGCACAACATAAATTCAGCATGTCAGAGAAACATGACATTGGGAAACAACTCTGCTTCCCCAAACCTTTCATCTGGAGTTCTGATCCCTAGGACATACACAGCAGTTCAGCCTTTGCCTTCAACTCAGCCTTCTGCCTTGCCCCACAGTACCTGTGCCTCCTCAGGAAGCTGTCTGTAAAAATTAAACCAGGAAGGAAGAAGCAAGAGGAAGAAAAGAGTAAAAGTGGACAACAGGAATATTAGCAGGAGCAAAATGTACATGCTAAACTCCAAAAACATGTGAAACAGGGGAGGTGGGTGAGTGCAGTGATGGGGGGATTAAACCATGTGTGTGTCCAATCTGCCAAGATGAAACCCATTAAACTCCATAACCTATAGGAACTCATGAAAAGTGTGTATCTGTTGGAGGTGGGGGGGATCACTCTGCAAAACTAGAAGCAAAAGGAAATAGACTTCTGCAGAAATATAATAGGAAAGCTAATTCTGAAGGAAGTAGGAGCAAGGTTCAAAAAAATAAGTGATCACTGGAAGGGCTTTGTTTTCTTCTTTCAAAATGACTTTTGATACCACATAGTTACTTTCATTTGTTGCCTGACTTTGAGAGCCTGACAAATAGCAGTCTTGTTTTCAGTGTCTATTATTACGCCTGAGGTTTTATGCAGAGTAGAAAGGATTGTTTTGAGCATTTCTCATGGATAAGTGGAAGCTGTGCTGTTGCTACAAGTGATTCATCCAGCAGAAATGATACATAAACAAGACTCCCTGCATGGAAAGTAGATGGGAGGCGAGTGATTTCAAAAGGGCTTTTCCTTCGCATGCCAACTTGTGAGAAAAGCCAACTCTAGAATAGGAGGGGCCTATGCAATTAAGACTTAGGAAGTTTTGGACTCTGATATTTCTTAGTCAATATCAAAAGAGACATTTCTTCACTTGCTAACTGAGGCCAGGTGCCTTCTCAAGGCAATGATGTATCAGTGGATTGAGTCAGTCTATAGCATCGTCCTGTCAGATGTGGCAAAACAGGGTCCTGGAAGCTGGCCCCACTGAGCAGGCCAGGCTTAGAGCACAGAGTAGGCCATTTAAGGTGACACTTCCTTTCAGAGTCATGCAAGAGCAGAACCAGCACTTGCAAGACCCAACACGAAAGCCTCCTTAACTGCTCCAATCCGGGTGCCCTTGTCTCTGTGGCCCAGGCCCTGGGAATGAGCCAGGTTGAAGGCTTCATCACTGATCAGTGGGGCAACTTCAGGGAGTCAGAATTAGGCTTCGTGGTAGCAGGAAAATCCCACAGCAAGGATGGCCTATTTGTCTATTATATAAAACTCTTCCAGAGCAATATGGGCCAGAGCTGGTGCAATATGCCTACCTCATAAAGTGTCAGAACCAAGGCAGAACCTTCCTGTCAGCCCTTCATCTCCCTCCTCATGGTCTAAAGTGGCAGCACCTGTGGCCAGCACCACAGTGGTCTGTGTTCTGGATGGAAAGATACAGGAATGCTTGAGCTATAGGAACACCGTACTGATGTCTATGAGAGGAATAACTGTTGCTTACAAAAAAAGTGGATCAGAGCTTTAAAAACCCAAACCATACAAAAACAAAACATACGTACTTTTGGATAGTTAAACCATCTACAGTTCTTATTTCCATCAGCCTCACTAGTAACTTCCATCTTGAACATCAAATTCATTGCATATATTGGGAATAGAGGCACAGTCCTACTCTCCACAATTGAAAATGTTTCTAAAAGGAAGGAAAATATTCCACCTAAGACCTTGCAAGAAGAAAATATTCTCATGTACAGTTATGAAATATTCCCAGAGCCACAAGTCTGGAAATGAGAGCATCGGCAAGAGCTGGGTGGTGGACATCGTTGGGGTTTGCCTGCCTGGCCATCACTCCCCATGTGGTAGCTGCACCCTAATTTTGCTTATGGGCCCGCTGGATTCCATGCCTTGGATACCTGGTGGAACCTGTCAGCTGGGCTGTAGATGGGAGAGGCAGAAAAATAACTGACATAAAGACAATTGTCTCCCTGTTGCCCAGAGACTTGTCTGAAGTACACACACAAAAAAAGCACAGAAAGATGATGGCGGGCCATTCTTTCTGACGGAGGAGTTTAAAGTCCCTGGGCTTTCCTGGACTCTGTCCATCCTGAAACATGATTTTTTAGCTTTTCCTTCAAATCTTGTTTATGCTTTGTTACTGCCTCCAGTGAACCCTTCGAAGTTAAGCAGAGTTATTTTCTGTTGCTTGCAGTGGAGACCTATACAGAACAGTGACACTTCTTCACTTTTCTAGGGAAAGATTTGGAATTACACAGGTTGCCACCCACCTTGTGGGCTCTACCTGTTTCCTTCTCCAGTGCCTCTCAGACAACAGCAGAGGCTGTGCCACAGGCTGTGCCCACCCTCTTCTGAGCCAACTGTAGGACAAGAGATGAAGATTGGGCTTTCTATTGGGTGAGGTTTAACGTTAATGTTATCCCTTTTATGTCTGTGTTTTAGGGTCTTGAAAGGTCTCTTTTGGTCCTTAAGACTAAGATGAATGAAATTGTGAGCTAATACCAAAGGAGAAGTACGTGGGGGCCAAAGTGAAGAGTCACACTGATGCACCATTCCAAGGAGGGAGGAGGGTGAAATGCCACTTAGGGTCCACAAAACAAAGGAGCTAAAAGAAGTCATATTTCCTGCCACATTCCATATATCAGGCAGAAGAATGAAACACAGTAGCAGCAAGAGGCACTGAGATTTGTGATGGGAGAAACCAGGAGGTAATGTGACATCACAGAAACAGAAAGAGAGACATGAGCAAGGAAGCAGAATACATAGAGTTGACCGTGAAAGAGAAGTTGGACTTTTTGTGGCAGTGCTGGGGATCTAACTCAAGGCCTCACATGTGAAGTTCTCTGCCTCTGAACTACACCTCCCAATTTGAGCAATTAGATGCTTGAAGGTGCCAACCACGTCTATCAGTGGAATGACTTCTGGTCTTCTACAATCATTTTTCTTGGTTTCTCTTCTCTGCTAGTTACATTTCTCAACTGAAGCCAACCACAGGAAATCAAGGAAAATGGATAATATCACATTGTAAGGGCACACTTATAGAATAATGGACTTGTAGGCATATTATAGCAAAAGTTAGAAATCAGTTCATACCCTGTGACTATGCTCATGCTGCCTGCTGTGTAGATAGTCAGCCTTGATTATCTACTTCTCTTGATAATGCACTGGGCCAACTGAACTGTGTCCAGCTTGTGTTTTCCTTAGTTAGAAGAATATGTATTGTTTTCAACTTGCTTCAAGGACTTCATGTCTGGGACAGACGGGCCCAGTCAAGGACCCATTTAAACTGTACTTGCTCCACTCACACCCGCTCCTATCCTTCCCAGAATGTTAAAAAATTCCTCTTAAGTAAACCTACCTGACAAAATATGACACAATTCTTATATTCTATGCAATCAGTCATGTAATAACCTGCTATCAGCAAGGTGATTGAACCAACCCTTGTTGGTTCTACCTGTTTTATGGCACAGGACAGACTTATTTGTTGCTCCCCAAATATCTGTGTTCCTCCGCACTTTCCAGGCACCCTGCTAGTGGGCTGGGCCATGTGTTAATGCTGACCAATACCTTCCATACTGAAACAACATAAGCCACTTTTGCAGTGAGGCACTGAAAGAGCCAGGGTGCCTTCTCCAGCTGTCACTTCCCTTCCACAGCAGCACTGAAAGTCACCCGATGAGAGAGAATGCCACAAGACAAAAGCACTGGGTTTCCTCAGTCATTGAATGTAGAAGGTTCCCAATGACCTGCCTTTGGATGACACTTTTGGTAAGAAAGAAATTAACTTTGTTTTGTTAAATCACTAGGATTTCAGAATTTGTTTCTATAGTACAGGTTAACCTATTTTGACTAACATGCCCTGTTTAATTTTGTGGGGGTACTGGGAAGTGAACTCAACACCTTGCACTTACCAGGCAGGTGCTGTGTTGCTCAGCTATATCCCCAGCCCCATGCCCTGTTTACAACTTGGGTCTGTCAAGAAAGCGCTACTAAGTGGTCGAGTCTCTCTAACTCACCATAGACAAATTCTATGGGCTCTCCTTACTTCAGTGCTTGGTAACCCTGGGCTGTGAGTGCCCATCATTTGCCCCCATCCAGCCTTCCTCCTTTCCCTCTCTTTTCTCTTTGGCATGCATAGATGAGAATGCCAAAGGCTCGAGTGGTAAGTTATGACTCTAACATCATAGAATCACTTCTAGTATTGTAATTCATTCCTGGAACTTATTTTCAGTCCTGGCTGGTTACTAAAAATGGTTATTTAGTATCTCACTCCTATTTAGTCTTCAACTAAATCAAAACACTCAAAAATTCATTTCAGTCATTGGGTTTATAGTATAAGGGCAATCAAAATATATAGTGAATGTTTCAATTAAAAACTTATTATCATTCCTATTTAGTCTTCAGCTAAATCAAAACGCTCAAAATCATTTCAATCATTGGCTTTATAGTACAAGGGGCTGTATAGTGAATGTTTCCATTAAAAATTTACCAGAGTAAAAGACATATTGTCATTAATTTCCCCCCGAATCCCATTGTTCATGTTGATTTATTGCAGACAGCAAGTTACATAGAAACACTATAGGCAGTCAAACAGGGATGGGCTCTCGAGGGAGTCAGCACAAGAGATGGAAACACATTATAACTGTAGTTACAGGTGTATCTGTTGGAGGCCAGGCCTTAAGATAAAGCTAAAATCAGGCCTACCTTTCTTCCCAAGAGAAAAATAATAAATTAATATCAGTATCCCTGGTTGGTGGGCAGAACCCCCTGGTTTGCCTCCTCCCAAAAAGGACCTAGTTCTTTCCATGTACCCTTGCTAATGTGACCTACTTGGATCAATATTACCCAAATGGCTAAACTTGTAATCCTATTGGTTTATCAGTTTGGTCCCACATTGCACTGACCTTGTGATTCTGTACTCACCTTGTAATTTTGCTCCACTTCATGATTTTGCTCTGTAAAACTTACCCACAAAATGGAGTCCACAGCAACCCATTGTTTGGGTGCCCTCCTGTCTCTCAGGAGCTATCTCTCTATTAAGAAATATTTCCTACTTTTAAGCTACGTTGTTCCTTAAGATTCATTCTTTGATTTTGGGAAACACAGACTCGGCATATCTGATACCCAGCAGGCTGGGAGTGTGACGTTTGTTTCCTCTTTACCATTTCTTGCCACTTTCTGAAGCAGTTCTAGAAGGTCACTTGCCTGAATATCTTTATAAAAATATGAATTCTGCTGTGATAAATGTCACCAATGGAAAGGCAGACATGTAGAAACTTTATATATAGTGTGTCTTCATCCACATTATTCACTTGATCTGGCACCATGAAACTTCCAGCTCTTCCTCAAAGTGAAAATGATTGAGCAAGATAAATGTTTGAAGTTTACATTGTTTGCAAACATAATAGCTACCCCTGCTTTTTTCTGAGGGCCTGTTGCATGGAGAATTGTATTCCAACCTTTAACTTTCAACCTATGGATTTCTTTTTGAGTAAAATGTGTTTCCTGTATACAGCATATCGTTGGATTGTGTTCCTTAATCCAGTTTTCCAATCTTTTCCTTTTGACCTTTG